>SZWC01021692.1:34210-44219 GCA_023375785.1 Penium margaritaceum | reverse complement strand
GAGCTGGGAGCCCAGAGCCAAGGGGCCAGGCGAGAGCCGGGGCGGAGGGCCGAGCAGAAGTAGGAGCCGAAGAGCCGAGGGCTGAGCGTACGGCGGACAACGGGCCGAGCCGGAGGCAGGGGCCGAGCCAGAGGCAGGGGGGAAGAACGAACCTGCAAGAGAGGCAAGACGAACGAGGGTCAGCCGAGAGCAAGAAGTAGAAAGGAAAGGGAGAAAAAAGGACGAAACGGGAAGGAACAGAAAGGGGGAAGGAAAAAACAGGGAGGAAAGACAGGGAAGATGGGAAAAGGCGGGGGTGGGAGGGGGAAAGGGGGGGGAACGACAAGAACGCCCCGAAGGGGACAGACCTGGAGAGGAGACGACAGCGTGGCCAGACGGCCAAGGAGGGAGCGACGGCGGCAGCGGCGACGGTTGACGGAGGCGGAAGCGTTAGCGGCGACGATGGCGAGGGAGGAGGGCCGCTCCAACGGAGACGGTAGCGTGGCCAGACGGCCAAGGAGGGAGCGACGGCGGCAGCGGCGACGGTTGACGGAGGCGGAAGCGGGAGCGGCGACGGCCGGCGGCGGAAGACGCGGAAGCGACGGGTGGAGGAGTCACACGCCCAGTGATGGGCTTGATGCCATGTTGAGATTGGCCGTGGTAGCCTGAGAGGAGGAGAGAGAGAGAGAGACTGGAGGGCGGGGGTGAGAGAGAGAGAGAGCGAGAGCTCTCGGTTTTAGGAGGGGGCGCGACACTTAGTCGCTGGAAAGGACGGAGATCGAGATGAGCAAAGAGATGTAATGTTTGTTTGAAAGAATGGAATGAGCGAGGGCGAGGACCGCCCCCTACCGGGTCGGCCTTGCCCAATGCTGACATCAGTGAGCTGGAGCATGTTGCGCGGCGCAACATGCTCCACTAAGGGCATTTGCATGCCCATTCATGGAGCGAGGGGGGCCTTTCGCTCCCTTTTCGAGGGGAGAGCAAAAGGCCCCCTCCTATTGCACGTGGGTGCGCCACCTAAGAGATGCGCACATCCGAGGAGCTGCACAGGCCTCTAGCAACCATAAAAACGAGGGGAAAGCATGCAAGTGTCAACGAAATGAGAGAAACCCGGCTAGTCCAGGCTAGAGTAGAGAGTTAGCTACTTTAACAAGATATGTAAAATGAAAAATATGTAGAATGACAAATATGTAAAAAGACAAATATGTAAAATGACAATAATGCAAAATGTCAAATATGTGAAAAGACAAATATGTAAAATGACAAATATTTAAAATGACAAATATGAAATATGACAAATATGTAAAAAGACAAATATGTAAAATGACAAGTATGTAAAATGTCAAATATGAAAAATGACAAATCTGTAAAATAACAAATATGTAAAATGACAAATATGTAAAATGAAAAACATGTAAAATGACAAATATGTAAAATGACAAATATGTTAAATGACAAATATATAAAATGACAAATTTGTAAAATGTCAAATATGTAAAATGAAAAATACGTAAAATTTCAAATTAGTAAAATGACAAATATGTAAAATGACAAATATGTAAAAAAGACAATTATGTACAATGACAAATATGTAAAATGACAACTATGTAAAATGATATTGTGAGAGTATTCTGACAATTTCAATATCGGTGGTCAATGTTCACAACCCATAACACGAGTCACAAATGGTCAGAGGGGGAAACAATGGTTTCAGAATGTTAGTTTTTAGCTAGCAAGTACAACGACCTTCAATAAGTCGTAGCACGGTGTGGCTACCATGCACAATGACCAAGTAAAGTAGGCATTTGAACTGCGTTTGACCAAAGAAATCTGCTGTGCATGGTCAATGTTGACAACTCACAATGCAAGTCACAAATGGTCAGAGGGGGAACGATGGTTTGGGAACACCGGGTATCAACTAGCAAGCACAAGGACCTTCAATAAGTAGTGGCACAGTATTGCTACCATGTACAATGACCAACCAAAGTAGGCATATGTCACTAACCATGACCAAAGAATGTCACTATGTGTGGTCAACATTGAAAACTCATAACACGAGTCACAAATGGTTAGAGGGGGAATAAATGGTTTGTGAATACTAGTTATCGACTAGCAAGTACAAAGACCTTCAATATGCAGTGGCACAGTGTGGCTACCATGCACATTGACCAACCAAAGCATGCATATGTCACTGGCCAAAGCCAAAATATTTCACTTCATGTGGTCAATGTTGACAACTCACAACAAGAGTCACAGATAGTCCGAGGGGGTAACAATGGTTTGGGAACACTAGCTATCAACTAGAAAGCATAAAGACCTTCAATACGTAGTGACACGGCGTGGAAACCATGTATAGTGACAAACCAAAGTAGGCATATGCCATTAACCATGACCAAAAGAATTTCACAGAGTGTGGTCAAGGTTCAAAATTCATAAACTGAGTCACAAATGGTCAGAGGGGGAAATAATGGGTTGGGAAGACTAGTTATCAACTAGCAAGTACAAAGACCTTATAAAAGAAGTGGCATTGTGTGGCTAGCGTGCACAGTGACCAACCAAAGGATGCATACGTCATTCACTAGGAACAAAGAAGTCTATGTGTGGTCAACATTGACAACTCATAACACGAGTCACAAATGGTCACAGGGAGAGACAATGGTTTGGGAACCCTATGTATCAACCTCAAATGACAAAGAACTTCAATAAGTGGTGGCACGGTGTGGCTACTATGCACACCGAACAACCAAACTAGGCATATGTCACTGACCATGACCAAACAATTTCAATATGGGTGGTCAGCGGTCACAACCCATAACACGAGTCCCAAATGGTCAGAGGGGGAAACAATGGTTTCGGAATATTTGTTTTCAACTAGCAAGTGCAACGACCTTCAATAAGTAGTAGCATGGTCTGGCTACCATGCACAATGACCGACCAAAGTAGGCATATGTACTGCCTTTGACCAAAGAAATCCGCTGTATGTGGTCAACGTTGACAACTAATAATGCCAGTCAGAAATGGTTAGAGGGGGAAACGATGGTTTGGGAACACCAGGTATCAACTAGCAAGCACAAGGACCTTCAATAAGTAGTGGGACGGTGTGGCTACCATGTACAATGACCAACCAAAGTAGGCATATGTCACTGACCATGACCAAAGAATGTCACTATGTGTGGTCAACTTTGACAACTCATAACACGAGTCACAAATGGTCACAGGGGGAAACAATGGTTTGTGAATACTAGCTATCGCCTAACAAGTACAAAGACCTCCAGTATGTAGTGGCACAGTGTGGCTACCATGCGTAGTGACCAACCAAACTATGCATATGTCACTGACCAGGACCAAAGAATTTCACTTCATGTGGTCAACCTTGACAACTCACAACAAGAGTCACAGATAGTCAGATGGGGTAACAATGGTTTGGGAACACTAGCTATCAACTAGAAAGTACAGAGACCTTCAATACGTAGTGACACGGCGTGGCAACCATGTTCAATGAAAAACCAATGCAGGCATATGCCACTATCCATGACCAAAACAATTTCACAGTGTCTGGTCAATGTTGAAAACTCATAACACGAGGCACAAATGGTCAGAGGGGAAGACAATGGGCTGGGAACACTGGGTAATAACTAGCAAGTACAAAGACCTTCAACAAGAAGTGGCAAGGTGTGGCTAGTGTGCATAGTAACCAACCAAAGGATGCATACGTCACTGACTACGACCAAAGAAGTCCACTATGTGTGGTCAACATTGACAACCCATAACACGAGTCACAAATGGCCGGAGGGAGAGACAACAGTTGGAGAACCCTATGTATTGACTAGAAAGGTCAAAGAACTTCAATAAGAGGTGGCACGGTGTGGCCACTATGCACTCCGAACAACCAAACTAGGCATTTGTCACTTACCATGACCAAAGAATTTCAATATGGGTGGTCAACGTTCACAACCCATAACACGAGTCACAAATGGTCAGAGGTGGAAACAATGGTTTCGGAATATTAGTTTTCAACTAGCACGTACAACGTCCTTCAATAAGTAGTGGCACGGTGTGGCTACCGTGCATAATGACCGGCCAAAGTAGGCATATGTACTGCCTTTGACCAAAGAAATCCAGTGTGTGTGGTCAATGTTGACAGCTCATAATACGAGTCACAAATGGTGAGAGGGGGAAACGATGGCTTGGGAACACCAGGTATCAACTAGCAAGTACAAGGACCTTCAATCAGTAGTGGCACGGTGTGGCTACCATGTATGATAACCAACCAAAGTAGGCATATGTCACTGACCATGACCAAAGAATGTCACTATGTGTGGTCAACTTTGACAACTCATAACACGAATCACAAATGGTCAGAGGGGGAAACAATGGTTTTTGAATACTAGTTATCAAATAGCAAGTACAAAGACGTTCAATTTGTAGTGGCACAGTGTGGCTACCATGCACAGTGTCCAACCAAAGTATACATATCTCACAGACCAGGACCAAAGAATTTCACTTCATGTGGTCAACGTTCAAGAAAGCACAAAGACCTTCAATACGTAGTGACATGGCATGGCAACCATGTACAGTGACAAACCAAAGTAAACATTGTCAGGAAACTGAACTCTGCAGCATATGTCTCAGATGTGCCGATACGGTGGAGGCGGAAGCTGCGGCGAATCTGCAAATGGCTGACGACCTGCTTACGTCACAGACTGAACAGTGTGATGTAAGAGGAAGGACGGCAAGTGGAAGATTGCTAATGACTTGCTAAAGGAGCAACATAGCGGAGGTAACGGAGCGAGATACTTGGTTGCAGTGTCGTGGCGCGAGCCAGACAGGCCCAAGGTGCTGAGACACGGGCTCAGAGAGTGCAAGAACAGTGGTGAAGCGGAGCGGGCCGATCGATGTCGGATGAAGCAATCAAGACACAATGAGGAGTTGACAAAGTGGTCGCAGTACCAACCGGCACGGGCGCAAGGTACGGCTGAAGAGGAATGGTGCCAGAGCACCGAGGCGCAAGCAGAAGCAACGATGGTTGTGGCAGAAATGTGGGCGCAGTTCTTGAAGTATGGGTGCTGAGATGTGGAGAAGGTTTGTCACAGCAGTAAGAAGCGGGCAAGGCAGCGCACCAAGCCTCAACTGTCTAGTGCGGGCGAGGAAAGGCGAGTGAGCAAAGCGAACAAGCGAGTACCACAGCCAGGAAGGCGGGCATAAAAGGCAAACTGGAAAACGATCAATAGATGAAAGATGAACGATGGTTGATAATAGCACACGAAAAAAATACAAGGAGCACTGAGTTACTTAAGTACTGGTCCTAGGTTCTACTATGGGGGGCGATAGCCCAAGTGGTGCCGCAGCCGCTTGGCTGCTTCTGCCATGGAGGCAGGGTGCGGAGCCGCTTCGCGGCTCGGCACGAACAAGAGCGGTGCGGGGCATCTTGAAGGCACGTAGTCCTGCAGTGGTGCGCCGGCGTTGTTCATCTGTGCCTGTTTTTCGTACGTGGGCGAGAGGGCGCTTCTCCGCCATGTGAGCGCGGAAAGAGGTCCGCAGCGCGGGTCCTGGGTGACTGTTATCATGGAGCCGGTCGTTTGTGAAGTGTCGGTCAGGGAATGTACGAACCAGTTCCTGCGGGGAGCCATCGTTTCGGAGATGAGCTGGCCACCGACAGAGGTTTTTGGTGTCCAATATCCGTGTGCCCTTGTTTTGCCGAGGAGGGGCATTTGTGGTGTATGATTCTCAGTTGGGGTAGACTTGTGATATTCTGAGAGTATTCTGACACCCACTCTCAATGTCATAAGTCTGCTTCTGTCGCTGAGAGGTGGGAATCCAGGTGGTTGAAGTTGATTTGGTGGCGTGCTGCAGTTGCTAGTGGGAGGCTGGTAGGAGGTTGCCCAGATGTGTGTACTGAAGTAGTTCCTCGCTGCTCTGTATGGGGATCAGGGATACTGAGAGAGACACCCTGTGCTAAACTGCTGACAGAGTGACCCTCTTCCATCCAGAGGTGATTTGGGAGGAGAAGGCGTTCAGCATTCGGGGGGTGCTGCTTCAGGACTTGTGTGTTCAGCCATAGGAACGCACGGCCCAAGAGGATGGAGTTCCAGAGGACAAGAGCGAGTTCAGCACCGTCCGTTATGGAGTGATTGGTGGTTAGGAGGTTGGTCCTGGTAGGAGATGATGGGGATGCTGATGAGTTATCCTGCTGGCTGAGATGCTGCTGTTGCCCTGCTTGTTGCTGATGAGGGAGGAGATAGATGGTTGCTGCTGCTGCTGGGGAAGACACTACAGGTATGCATGGTTCCAGGTTTCTTGATAGAGAATGTGATGACACATGAGGTGAAGGATCTGCGGTGAGTGAAAGGGTCATTGTCGTGGAGGCAACAACAATTGTGGTGGCTGATGGCGGTTCAGGGTCGTCTTGCTGCTGTGGCGTTGTGTTGTGGATGGTTGTGCCGTAGTTGAGTATCATGAAGTTGTTGAGCTCCTCTTTGGTGAAAAGTGGAGTGTTGGAGTAGAGTAGTAGTTCCATGGATTTAGTAGCGTCTGGGTAAGGAGAGGAGGCGTTTGTGGCTGCTGCAGAGCACCATTATCCTGAGTCAAAGGAGTGATGGTTCACGTCGTTCGGAGAGGGAGATGCCCGGATGGAGGTTTGTTGGAGGACTGAGCATGGTGTTGTAGAGCTCGACAAGTAGTAGGCTTGCGCAAGTAGTTGGCGGCGTCGGCGGGATGATTTGCTCTTTGACATGGGAGCGGCTGGTTGGTTGCTGGTGGCAGTGGAAGAGGTGCCGTGGGGCATGCAGTAGGTTGAGGATGTGGATGGTGGTGAATGCTTGCTGCACCCAGTTGTCCCAACAGCTACTGAGAAGATGTTGCCGAAAAGAGGGACTCGTGTGATTCGATTCAACAAAGAGGAGGACATGCAGTGGGGAGCTGTGATTGGAGGACTGTTTGTTTGTGGACACAGTGTAGGGTCTGAAGATAACGAAAAGGTGAGGAGTTGGTCGGGTGAGTGAGACTCTGCTGAGACGATTGTTTCAAGAGGAGAGTCATGGTCTTCTATCAACTGAGGTTGGGGGAGGTTGGCGTGGGCGATGGCAGTAGATGCAACTGCTGCATCGGAGGATGGCTGAGGATCAGGATGCTGCAGACGCTGTATCTGTTGCTTGTGCTGATGCCAGGCTGCTATGGCAAGGCAACTGAGCACGTAGAAGATCATGATGCCCCGTTGAAGGAGGAGACATGCATAGCGCTACTAAGATGTGGCGACATTGCTGCAAGAGGTGAGGAGACTCAGCTGCTGCAAGCTGCTGCTGGTCGTGTGTAGCGCTGTCACTGAGCCGTGCCCATACACGGTCGAGCGACACGCTTGGAACGATGTCGAGGTGGGAGTAGACTGCCTGTATGGTAGTGTTGGTGTTGCTGAAGGCAATGTAGCTGTTGCTGCTGCGAAGACTTTGGAAGCTGTGTCCATACACAGCATTGTTAGCCTTGCAGTGGAGGGAGGAAGTATGTCCTCGGCGATTTTGTTGGCTAGGAGCGATGGTGCGGTTTGATCGGCGATGGCATCGCTTGGCGTGGCAGTTCAGGCATCAGAGTTGTGGAGGAGAGCGGAGGATGATGCACGTTCTTTCCCTGTGCTCTGATACCATGTCAGGAAACTGAACCGCTCAGCGGATGTCTCAGATGTGCCGATGTGGTAGAGGCGGAAGCTGCGGCAAAGCTGCAGATGGCTGACGACCTGCTGACGTCACACACTGAACAGCGTGATGTAAGAGGAAGGACGGCAAGCGGAAGATTACTGATGACTTGCTGAAGGAGCAACAGAGCGGAGGCGACGGAGCGAGGTACTTGGTTACAGTGTCGTGGTGGGAGCCAAACAGGCCCGAGGTGCTGAGATACGCGCTGGGAGAGTGCAAGAACAGTGGTGAAGCGGAGCGGGCCGATCGATGTCGGATGAAGCAATGAAGACACAATGAGGAGTTGACAAAGTGGGCGCAGTGCCAACCGGCACGGGCGCAAGGTACGGCTGAAAAGAAATGGTGCCACAGCACCGAGGCACGAGCAGAAGCAACGATGGTTGTGGTAGAAACGCGGGCGCAATACTTGAAGTACGGGTGCTGAGATGTGGAGAACGTTTGCCACAGCAGCAAGAAGGGAACAAGGCAGCAGACCAAGCCTCAATTGTCTAGTGCGGGCGAGGAAAGGCGAGTGAGCAAAGCGAACAAGCGAGTGCCACAGCCAGGAAGGCGGGCATGAAAGGCAAACTGGAAAGTAATAGATAGATGAAAGATGAACGATGATTGATAATAGCAGAGGCAAAAAATACAAGGTATATGTTCTACTATGGGGGACGATAGCCCAAGTGGCGCTGCAGCCGCTTGGCTTGGCACGAACAAGAGCGGTGCGGGGCATCTTGAAGGCACGTAGTCCTGGAGTGCTGCGCCGGCGTTGCTCATCTGTGCCTGTTTTTCGTACATGGGCGAGAGGGCGCTTCTGCGCCACGTGAGCGCTGAGCGAGGTCCACAGCGCAGGTCCTGGGTGACCGTTATTGTGCAGCCGGTCGTTCGTGAAGTGTCGATCAGGGAATGTCCGAACCAGTTGCTACGGGGAACCATCGTCTCGGAGATGAGCTGGCAACCGTCAGAGGTTTTCGGTGTCCAATATCCGTGTGCCCTTGTTTTGCCGAGGAGGGGCATTTGTGGAGTATGATCCTTAGTTGGGGCAGACTTGTGATATTGTGAGAGTATTCTGACAGGCACATGCCACTAACCATGACCAAAATAATTTCACAGTGTGTGGTCAATGTTGAAAACTCATAACACGAGTCACAAATGGTCAAAGGGGGAAACAATGGGTTGGGACCACTAGTTATCAACTAGCAAGTACAAAGACCTTCAACAAGTAGTGGCACGGTGTGGCTAGCGTGTACAGTGACCAACCAAAGGATGCATACGTCACTGACTATGACCAAAGAAGTCCACTATGTGTGGTCAACATTGACAACTCATAACACTAGTCACAAATTGTCAGAGGGAGAGACAATGGTTTGGGAACCCTATGTATTGACTAGAAAGGACAAATAACTTCAATAAGTAGTGGCACAGTGTGGCTACTATGCACACCGAACAACCAAACTAGGCATATGTCACTGACCAGGACCAAAGAATTTCAATATGGGTGGTCAACATTCACAACCCATAACATGAGTCACAAATGGTCAGAGGGGGAAACAATGGTTTCGGAATATTGGTTTTCAACTAGCAAGTACAACGAACTTCAACACGTCATTCAGGACAAGTCACCCCTGAGTCGTGCACTCCTCAAACTCTGCACACCACATGTAACCACGAAGAACAAGCTTCTAAGAAACTTCCTCATTTTCAGTTCTGAATAAAGGAAGATGTTGATAAACTTCCATAACACATGCAGAACTTCCGAGACTAATGAATCAATTTGACAATAATTTTGTGGAAGTTTCTAGTACACGAATACATGCAAAAAAGTATTAATTGGTTTCTTTAAACTGATGTGAAAACTGATTCTTGTGGTTGAAAAATTACAAACTATTTGCTTAAGGAGAAAAAAGCAAGAAATGCTTGGGAAACTACAAATCAGATAAACATTTCAATGCACGGTCCAAAAAATCCACCTGTTCTTGGAGAGTTAAGATGACCTATATGTGTCTACTTGTAGACAAAGTGACATACCGGTGAGTCCATTCGATGAACTAACATTTGCAAAATACAAAAAGACCTTGATTCGACGTGGACTGAGGATTGCGGCATATAGTCTGTACGTTTTTTCTATCGTTCGCCGACCTCTCCCCTCCTTCTCCTTCAAAGTGTATGCGGGGAGTGTATGCGTGGATGTACAACGGGTGGGACGCACATCTGGTAGAAATGTGCATTGGTGCATTCTCAGTGAGGAACTATCAGGGAAGGTTCTTCTGCCGCACTTGTGCACAATGCATCCGTTTTCCAGTGTGAAGGTTATGCACTTCATCTTTCACTCGTACATTGCACTTTTCTGGTTGCGGTGGGGG
>SZWC01021692.1:5390-33660 GCA_023375785.1 Penium margaritaceum | reverse complement strand
CCCCCCCCCCCCAAATCTTTGCCAAATCCCTTAGTTACACTAGGGGGTTCGGGTTTAATGTTTTTTACTTGCCCGGATACCTGCCGGGCCCTGCGGTAGCGGGGCCCGACAGAGTACAATTTTTTCGGTAGGCGCGAACCGTCGATCGTGGAGCATTGAAGGTCTCAGTGGTACGCCAAAACATATGCACTTGTGTATATTTTGCAATCTTTTCTGTATCTTCTGATGTGTACTTCCGTATGCACTCACCGCATGCACTTATCAGTTGGACGGGGGGGGGAGGGGGGGGGAGGGGACTCCGAACCAAGAAACGGAAGCCCCCCGACTTTCTCCACCAGTAGAGTGTATAGCTGCAGTGCATATGCAAGTGCATTGTCCTCGCACTGCAACTTGATGAGATCTAGACACAAGTGCCCCTGGGAGCTTTCGAGGATTTTTCCGGACTCCGAATACATGAGTGCGGAGTTCAGTCGTAAGTACGTACAACTCGTTGTGCACCTTCTCATACAATCACCATATGCACTATCAAGGAAAACGGCAGGGGCCGGGGGGGAGGGGGTGTGCAAGTGCCGCGAATGTACGAAACGGGTTTGAAATAAAAAAAAAGGCTTGATGTAGACGGAGATCACGTCGGACGCTTTGTATCCCGAGTAAAAAATGAACACACATTCTGCGGAGCCCACTTTGGTTGTTTTGGGACACAAATAGGTTATCGTACCATCCGCAACATTAGTTGATTATAAAAAAATGTGTTTCATGTCATAAAACTTGTAGGATCTATGCCAAACCCTGATTGTGGTGCCTATTCTCAAAAACAAATGTAATACGTTTTACCTTTTTCTACATAGAGCTTTTGGTCAATGTTACAAAAAGATAAGTGTTGATTCAACACCATTCATGAACTAAAAATGATTGCAAATATAATGCAAAATTATGTGTTAAAATCCCCGCCCACATGAAGTTAGCCTTCATGTGTTGGAAATAATTTATGCACTCGTGTAACATTTACTCACACGACACTCCCAAAATCCGACACCTCCTTATGCACTCCACATATGCACTTTGAACTCAACCCCTACCCCCCTTCCCACCAACAAAGTCTATCCATCCACCTCCAGATCAAACCACACAACATTGTTAACTCCAATCCACCTTCGTAGAACCTTTATAGGAAGGTGGGCACTAGTTAACAAAAGCACACAGTCTTCAAAAACACATTTTTAAATCCTCATCATACACACTCCACATACACTTTCACACCAGCCACCCTCAATCTTCCACACTCCACACTCATAAGCTCAATAACGTCATACAATAGTATGAAAACGTATATGAAACTAACTCATCTTAACACACACCACCACATTCACGCCCCACATACACTTTGAACCCACCCTCCTCCTCAAGCTAGCCTTACCCAAGGTATAATGTCCACTTGTGTACCATTCCACCTATACTACACCCATTACTCCCAACACCTCCACATTAATGCCCATATGCATTTTCACCCAACAAGACTCACCAAATCCACCTCAGGCTCAAACCACAAACATCATATACTAGTGTTTTCTTTAGATCACAAAACACTCTATCATTCCTACACCTCCTAATGCACTCCCCACATACACTTTCTCCCTTCTCCCCCCCACCCCCTAGCCAGCACACATTCCACCCACCCACCTATAGCCCAGGTGCCCCAACATTCTTCACCGGTGTCTAGCTTCCTAGGACCTTCCTAATAGACCAATTCACTTCATACACACTTCTTCAAGTGTATGAAAGTCCTTCGATTAACTCTACCTCCAATAAGCAGTAGCACGGTGTGGGTACCATGCACAATGACCAGCCAAAGTAGGCATATATACTGCCTTTGACCAAAGACATCCGCTGTGTGTGGTCAACGTTGACAACTCATAATACGAGTCACAAATGGTCAGAGGGGGGAACGATGGTTTGGGAACACCAGGTATCAACTAGCAAGCACAAGGACCTTCAATAAATAGTGGCATGGTGTGGCTACCATGTACAATGACCAACCAAAGTAGGCATATGTCACTGACCATGACCAAAGAATGTCACTATGTGTGGTCAACTTTGACAACTCATAACACGAGTCACAAATGGTCAGAGGGGGGAACGCTGGTTTGGGAACACCAGGTATCAACTAGCAAGCACAAGGACCTTCAATAAATAGTGGCATGGTGTGGCTACCATGTACAATGACCAACCAAAGTAGGCATATGTCACTGACCATGACCAAAGAATGTCACTATGTGTGGTCAACTTTGACAACTCATAACACGAGTCACAAATGGTCAGAGGGGGAAACAATGGTGTGTGAATACTAGTTATCGACTAGCAAGTACAAAGACATTCAATATGTAGTGGCACAGTGTAGCTACCATGCACGGTGACCAACCAAAGTACCCTAGTGACACATAATTTTGCAGTCGCAAACAAATTTTGTTATGGAAATAAATTATTATTTGCACACATTTGCAACGAAATGTGTGCAAACTGCACACAAAAAGAACTAAATTTTCAGTGAGCGTGTTCAATACTCCGAAGGTCGTACATGAAAGATGACGATTTTGGGCGGGATAAGTCCTTTCCAACCACCTGCGGGAAGCATTGAAGTGCACTTTTGAATTTTTTCTTAAAAAATCT
Organism: Penium margaritaceum; assembly: GCA_023375785.1. Classification (NCBI taxonomy): domain Eukaryota; kingdom Viridiplantae; phylum Streptophyta; class Zygnematophyceae; order Desmidiales; family Peniaceae; genus Penium; species Penium margaritaceum. Next base: position 30,993 of record SZWC01021692.1, on the reverse strand, counting down.
TGATCAGGTCCGGAGATAATTAACAAATTGCACACAAAAAACTAGAAAACTATTGCACTCGCACACAAATACATGAATTCGTTATAAATTTTAATTATTTTCCCACGAATTCATGTGGCAGTAGGGTATGCATATGTCACTGACTATGAGCAAAGATTTTCACTTCATGTGGTCAACGTTGACAACTCACAACAAGAGTCACAGATAGTAAGAGGTGGTAACAATGGTTTGGGAACATTAGCTATCAACTAGAAAGCACAAAGACCTTCAATATGTAGTGACACGGCATGGCAACCATCTACAGTGACAAACCAAAGTAGGCATATGCCACTAACAATGACCAAAAGAATTTCACAGTGTGTGGTCAACGTTGAAAACTCAGAACACGAGTCACAAATGGTCAGAGGGGGAAACAATGGGTTGGGAACATTAGTTATCAACTAGCAAGTACAAAGATCTTCAACAAGTAGTGGCACAGTCTGGCTAGCGTGCACAGTGACCAACCAAAGGATGCATACGTCACTGACTATGACCAAAGAAGCCCACTATATGTGGTCAACATTGACAACTCATAAACGAGTCACAAATGGTCCGAGGGAGAGACAATGGTTTGGGAACCCTATGTGTCGAATAGAAAGGACAAAGAACTTGAATAATTAGTGGCACGGTGTGGCTACTATTCACACCAAACAACCAAACTAGGCATGTGTCACTGACCATGACCAAAGAATTTCAATATGGGTGGTCAACGTTCATAACCCATAACACGAGTCACAACTGGTCAAAGGGGGGAAACAATGGTTTTGGAATATTAGATTTCAACTAGCCAGTACAACGACTTTCAATACGTAGTAGCACGGTGTGGCTACCATGCACAATGACCGACCAAAGTAGGCATATGTACTGCCTTTGACCAAAGAAATCCGCTCTGTGTGGTCAACATTGACAACTCATAATGCCAGTCAAAGATGGTCAGAGGGGGAGACGATGGTTTGGGAACACCAGGTATTAACTAGCAAGCACAAGGACATTCAATAAGTAATGGCACGGTGTGGCTACCATGTACAATGACCAACCAAAGTAGGCATATGTCACTGAGCATGACCAAAGAATGTCACTATGTGTGGTCAAATTTGACAACTCATAACACGAGTCACAAATGGTCAGAGGGGGAAAGAATGGTTTGTAAATACTAGTAATCGACTAGCAAGTACAAAGACCTTCAATATGTAGGGGCAAAGTGTGGCTACGATGTATAGTGACCAACCAAAGTATGCATATGTCACTGACCATGACCAAAGAACTTCACTTCATGTGGACAACTCACAACAAGAGTCACAGATAGTCAGAGGGGGTGACAATGGTTTGCAAACAATAGCTATCAACTAGAAAGCACAAAGACCTTGAATACGTAGTGACACGGCGTGGCAACCATGTACAGTAACAAACCCATGGAGGCATATACAACTAACCATGACCAAAAGAATTTTGCAGTGTGTGGTCAACGTTGAAAACTCATAACACGAGTCACAAATGATCAGAGGGGGAAACAATGGGTTGGAAAATCCAGTTATCAACTAGCAAGTACAAAGACCTTCATCAAGCAGTGCCACGGTATGGCTAGCGTGCACAGTTACCAACCAAAGGATGCATACGTCACTGAATATGACCAAAGAAGTCCACTATCTGTGGTCAACATTGACAACTCATAAGACGAGTCACAAATGGTGAGAGGGAGAGACAATGGTTTGGGAACCCTATGTATTGACTAGAAAGGACAAAGAACTTCAATAAGTAGTGGCACGGTGTGGCTACTATGCACACCGAACAACCAAACTAGGCATATGTCACTGACCAAGACCAAAGAATTTCAAGATGGGTGGTCAACGTTCACAACCCATAACACGAGTCACAAATGGTCAGAGGGGGAAACAATGATTTCGGAATATTAGTTTTCAACTAGCAAGTACATTGACCTTCAATCAGTAGTAGCACGGTGTGGCTACCATGCGCAAGGACCGACCAAAGTAGGCATATGTACTGCCTTTGACAAAAGAAATCCGCCGTGTGTGGTCAATGTTGACTACTCATAATGCGAGTAACAAATGGTCAGAGGGGGAAACGATGGTTTGGGAACACCATGTATCAACTAGCACGCACAAGGACCTTCAATAAGTAGTGGCACAGTGTGGCTACCATGTACAATGACCAACCAAAGTAGGCATATGTCACTGACCATGACCAAAGAATGTCACTATGTGTGGTCAACTTTGACAACTCATAAAACGAGTCACAAATGGTGAGAGGGGGAAACAATGGTTTGTGAATACCCGATATCGACTAGCAGGTACAAAAACCTTCAGTAGGAAGTGGCACAATATGGCTACCATGCACAGTGACCAACCAAAGTATGCATATGTCACTGACCATGACCAAAGAGTTTCACTTCATGTGGTCAACGTTGACAAATCACAACAAGAGTCACAGATAGTCAGAGGGGGTATTAATGGTTTGGGAACACTAGCTATCAACTAAAAAGGACAAAGACCTTCAATATGTAGTGACACGGCGTGGAAACCATGTATATTGATAAACCAAAGTAGGCATATACCACTAACCATGACCAAAAGAATTTCAGAGTGTGTGGTCAACGTTGAAAACTCATAACACGAGTCACAAATGGTCAGAGGGGGAAACAATGGGTTGGGAGTACTAGTCATGAACTAGCAAGTACAAAGACCTTCAACAAGTAGTGGCACGGTGTGGCTAGCGTGCACAATGACCAACCAACGGATGCATATGTCACTGACTATGACAAAAAAAAGTCCACTATGTGTGGTCAACATTGACAACTCATAACACGACTCATAAATGGTGAGAGGGAGACACAATGGTTTGCGAACCCTATGTTTCGACAAGAAAGGACAAAGAACTTCAATAAGTAGTGGCAGGGTGTGGCTACTATGCACACCGAACGACCAAACTAGGCATATGTCACTGACCATGAACAAAGAATTTCAATGTGCGTAGTCAATGTTCACAACCCATAACACGAGTCACAAATTGTCAGAGTGGGGAAGAATGGTTTCAGAATATTAGTTTTCAACCAGCAAGTACAACGACCTTCAATAAGTAGTAGCACGGTAAAGCTACCATGCACAATGACCGGCCAAAGTAGGCATATGTACTGCCTTCGACCAAAGAAATCCGCTGTGTGTGGTCAACGTTGACAACTCATAATGCAAGTCAGAAATGGTCAGAGGGGGAAACGATGGTTTGGGAACACCAGGTATCAACTACCAAGCACAAGGACATTCAATAAATAGTAGCATGGTGTGGCTACCATGTACAATGACCAACCAAAGGAGGCATATGTCACTGAAAATGACCAAAGAATGTCACTATGTATGATCAACTTTGACAACTCATAACACGAGTAAAAAATGGTCAGAGGGGGAAACAATGGGTTGGGAACACTAGTTATCAACTAGCAAGTACAAAGACCTTCAACAAGTAGTGGCATGGTGTGGCTAGTGTTCATAGTGACCAACCAAAGGATGCATACGTCACTGACTATAACCAAAGACGTCCACTATGTGTGGTCAACATTGAAAACTCATCACACGGGTCACAAATAGTCAGAGGGAGAGACAATGGTTAAGGAACCCTATGTATGGACTAGAAAGGAAAAATAACTCCAATAAGTAGTGGCATGGTGTGGCTACTATGCACACCAAACAACCAAACTAGGCATATGTCACTGACCATGACCAAAGAATTTCAATATGGGTGGTCAACGTTCACAACCCATAACACGAGTCACAAATGGTTAGAGGGGGAAGCAATGGTTTCAGAATATTCATTTTCAACTACCGAGTACAACGACCTTCAATAAGTAGTAGCATGGTGTGGCTACCATGCACAATGACCGGCTAAAGTAGGCATATGTACTGCCTTGGACCAAAGAAATCCGCTGTGTGTGGTCAATTTGGACAACTCATAATATGAGTCATAAATGGTCAGAGGGGGACACGATGGTTTTGGAACACCAGGTATCAACTAGCAAGCACAAGGAGCTTCAATAAGTATTGGCACGGTGTGGCTACCATGTACAAAGACCAACCAAAGTAGGCATATGTCACTGACCATGACCAAAGAATGTCACTATGTGTGGTCAACTTTGACAACTCATAACACGAGTCACAAATGTTCAGAGGGGGAAACAATGGTTTGTGAATACTAGTTATCGAGTAGCAAGTACAAAGACCTTCAATATGTAGTGGCACATGTGGCTAACATGCATAGTGACCAACCAAAGTATGCATATGTCACTGAATATGACCAAAGAATTTCACTTCATGTGGTGAACGTGGACAACTCACAACAAGAGTCACACGTAGTTAGAGGGCGTAACGGTTAGTGACATGTGTCATAGTCAGTGACGTATGCATCATTTGGCAAGTCACTTTGTACGCTAGCCATACCGTGCCACTGCTTGTTGAAGGCCTTTGTAGTTGCTAGTTGATAACTAGTGTTCCCAACCCATTTTTTCCCCCTGTGACCATTTGTGACTCGTGTTATGCATTTTCAACGTTGACCACATACAGTGAGATTCTTTTGGTCATGGTTAGTGACATATGCCTACTTTGGTTTGTCACTGTACATGGTTACCATGCCGTGTCTCTGCGTATCGAAGGTCTCTGTGCTTTCTAGTTGATAGCTAGTGTTCCCAAACCATTGTTACCCCCTCTGAGTATCTGTAACTCGTGTTGGGAGTTGTCAACATTCACCACATCAAGTGAAATTCTTTGGTCATTGTCAGTGACATATGCATACTTTGGTTGGTCACTGTGCATTGTAGCCACACTGTGCCACTGCATATTGAAGGTATTTGTACTTGCTAGTCGATAACTAGTATTTAGAAACCATTATCTTCTAGTCTGACCATTTGTGACTCGTGTTATGAGTTGCCAAAGTTTACCACACATGGTGACATTCTTTGGTCATGGTCAGTGACATATGGTTGCTCATCGTGCATGGTATCCACACCGTGCCACAACGTACTGAAGATCATTGTGCTTGCTAGTTGATACCTGGTGTTCCCAAATAATTGTTTCCCCCTCTGACTATGTGTGACTCGTATTATGAGTTGCCAACGTTGACCATACACAACGGATTTCTTTGGTCAAAGGCAGTACATATGCCTACTTTGGTCGGTCATTGTGCATGGTAGCCACACCGTGCTGCTACTGACTGGAGGTCGTTATACTTGCTANCGAGCCTTTTCTATGTTGCGTGTACGAGGATTCAAACCCAGGACCTACCGCTCCAGAATCTAACTCTATAAGCACTAAGCCAACTCACATGGTATTCATATGATGCCCAAATGACATTATAAGGGTTCCTATGGGTAAAGGGCACAAAATAAGGGGGTGTAAGATTAGAGGGTAGTTTTCAAAATTATGAATGAATAAATGATAAAATTCGAGCATGAATAACGTCTAAAGCATTGCTCCGATTGACCAGGCGTAAGAAGGAAAGCTGACTACACACAGTGAAACTCTTTTTATGATATTCAGTGACACAAGCATACATTCAACCATACCGCGCCACCACTTATCGAAGGTCTTTGTACTTGCTATTCAATACCGAGTACTCCCAAATCATTGTTTCTCCCTCTGCCCATTTTTGACTTGTATTATGAGTTGTGAATGTTGACCATACACACTAAACTTCTTTGGTCATGAGCAGTGATGTATGCCTACTTGGGTAGGTCATTGTGCACGGTAGCCACACCGTGCCAATACATACGAAACAGCTTTGTACTTGCTAGAACATACATAGTGTTTTGAAACCATGTTTTCCCCCTCTGACCATTTATGACTCATGTCATGGGTTGTGAACGTTGACGACCCATATTGAAATTCTTTGGTCATGGTTAGTGACATATGCCTAGTTTGGTTTGTCCCTGTACGTGGTTACCACGTCGTGTCACTACGTATTGAAGGTATTTGAGCTGTCTAGCTGATAGCTAGTGTTCCCAAACCATTGTTACCCTCCTCTGACTATCAGTGACTCATGTCGTGAGTTGTCAACGCTGACCACATGAAGTGAAATTCCTTGGTCATGGTCAGTGACATTTGCATACTTTGGTTGGTCACTGTGTATGGTAGCCACACTGTGCCACTACATATTGAAGGTACTTGTACTTGCTAGTCGGTAACTAGTATTCACAAACCATTATCTTCCACCCTGACCATTTGTGACTTGTGTTATGAGTTGTCAAAGTTTACCACACTTAGGGAAATTATTTGGTCATGCTCAGTGTGACAAACCAAAGTAGGCATATGCCACTAAACATGACCAAAAGAATTTCACACTGTGTGGTCAATGTTGAAAACTCATAACACGAGTGAGAAATGGCCAAAGGGGGAAACAATGGGTTGGGAACATTAGTTATCAACTAGCAAGTACAAAGACCTTCAACAAGTAGTGGCACGGTGTGGCTAGCGTGCACAGTGACCAACCAAAGGATGCATACGTCACTGACTATGACCAAAGAAGTCCACTATGTGTGGTCAACATTGACAACTCATAACACGAATCACAAATGGTCAGAGGGAGAGACAATGGTTTGGCAACCCTATGTATCAACTAGTAAGAACAAAGAACTTCAATAAATAGTGGCACGGTGTCGCTACTATGCACACCGAACAACCAAACTAGGCATATGTCACTGACCATGACCAAAGAATTTCAATATGGGTGGTCAACGTTCACAACCCATAACACGTCACAAATGGTCAGAGGGGGAAACAATGGTTTCGGAATATTGGTTTTCAACTAGCAACTTCAACGACCTTCAATAAGTAGTAGCACCGTATGGCTACCATGCACAGAGACCAACCAAAGTAGGCATATTTACTGCCTTTGACCAAAGAAATCTGATGTGTGTGGTCAACGTTGACAACTCATAATGTGAGTCACAAATGGTCAGAGGGGGAAATAATGGTTTGGGACCACCAGGTATCAACTAGCAAGCACAAGGACCTTCAATAAGTAGTTGCACGTTGTGGCTACCATGTACAATGACCAACCAAAGTAGGCATATGTTACTGACCATGACCAAAGAATGTCAAAATGTGTGGTCATCTTTGACAACTCATAACACGAGTCACAGATGGTGAGAGGGGGAAAAAATGGTTTGTGGATACTAGTTATCGACTAGCAAGTACAAAGACCTTCAATATGTTGTGGCACAGTGTGGCTACCATGCACAGTGACCAACCAAAGTATGCATATGTCACTGAGCAGTACCAAATAATTCCACTTCACGTGGTCAACGTTGACAACTCACAACAAGAGTCACAGATAGTAAGAGGGGGTAACAATGGTTTAGGAACACTAGCTACCAACTAGAAAGCACAAAGACCTTCAATACGAAGTGACACGGCGTGGCAACCATGTACAATGACAAACCAAAGTAGGCATTTGCCACTAACCATGACCAGCAGAATTTCACAGAGTGTGGTCAACGTTGAAAACTTATAACACGAGTCACAAATGGTCAGAGGGCGAAACAATGGGTTGGGAACACTAGTTATCAACTAGCAAGTACAAAGACCTTAAACAAGTAGTGGCACGGTCTGGCTAGCGTGCAGAGTGACCAACCAAAGGATGCATACGTCACTGACTATGACCAAAGAAGTCCACTATGTGTGGTCAACATTGACAACTCATAACACGAGTCACAAACGGTCAGAGGGAGAGACAATGGTTTGGGAACCCTATGTATCAACTAGAAAGGACAAAGAACTTCAATAAGTAGTGGCACGGTGTGACTACTATGCACAAAGAACAACCAAATTAGGCATATGTCACTGACCATGACGAAAGAATTTTGATATGAGTGGTCAACGTTCACAAACGATAACACGAGTCACAAATGGTCAGAGGGGGAAACAATGGGTTTGGAGTATTAGTTTTCAACTAGCAAGTACAACGACCTTCAATAAGTGGTAGCACGGTGTGACTACCATGCACAATGACTAACCAAAAAAGGCATATGTACTGCCTTTGATCAAAGAAATCCGATGTGTGTGGTCAACGTTGACAACTCATGATGCGACTCACAAAGGGTTAGAGGGGGGAAACGATGGGTTGGGAACACCAGGTATCAACTAGCAAGCACAAGGACCTTCAATAAGTAGTTGCACAGTGTGGCTACCATATACAATGACCAACCAAAGTAAGCATATGTCACTGACCATGACCAAAGAATGTCACTATGTGTGGTCAACTTTGACAACTCATAACACGAGTCACAAATGGTCAGAGGGGGAAACAATGGTTTGTGAATACCCGATATCGACTAGCAGGTACAAAAACCCTCAGTAGGTAGTGGCACAATATGGCTACCATGCACAGTGACCAACCAAAGTATGCATATGTCACTGACCATGACCAAAGAGTTTCACTTCATGTGGTCAACGTTGACAACTCACAACAAGAGTCACAGATAGTCAGAGGGGGTATTAATGGTTTGGGAACACTAGCTATCAACTAAAAAGGACAAAGACCTTCAATATGTAGTGACACGGCGTGGAAACCATGTATATTGACAAACCAAAGTAGGCATATACCACTAACCATGACCAAAAGAATTTCAGAGTGTGTGGTCAACGTTGAAAACTCATAACACGAGTCACAAATGGTCAGACGGGGAAACAATGGGTTGGGAGTACTAGTCATCAACTAGCAAGTACAAATACCTTCAACAAGTAGTGGCACGGTGTGGCTAGCGTGCACAGTGACCAACCAACGGATGCATATGTCACTGACTATGACAAAAAAAAGTCCACTATGTGTGGTCAACATTGACAACTCATAACACGATTCATAAATGGTGAGAGGGAGAGACAATGGTTTGCGAACCCTATGTTTCGACAAGAAAGGACAAAGAACTTCAATAAGTAGTGGCAGGGTGTGGCTACTATGCACACCGAACGACCAAACTAGGCATATGTCACTGACCATGAACAAAGAATTTCAATGTGCGTAGTCAATGTTCACAACCCATAACACGAGTCACAAATTGTCAGAGTGGGGAAGAATGGTTTCAGAATATTAGTTGTCAACCAGCAAGTACAACGACCTTCAATAAGTAGTAGCACGGTAAAGCTACCATGCACAATGACCGGCCAAAGTAGGCATATGTACTGCCTTCGACCAAAGAAATCCGCTGTGTGTGGTCAACGTTGACAACTCATAATGCAAGTCAGAAATGGTCAGAGGGGGAAACGATGGTTTGGGAACACCAGGTATCAACTAGCAAGCACAAGGACATTCAATAAGTAGTAGCATGGTGTGGCTACCATGTACAATGACCAACCAAAGGAGGCATATGTCATTGAAAATGACCAAAGAATGTCACTATGTATGATCAACTTTGACAACTCATAACACGAGTAAAAAATGGTCAGAGGGGGAAACAATGGGTTGGGAACACTAGTTATCAACTAGCAAGTACAAAGACCTTCAACAAGTAGTGGCACGGTGTGGCTAGTGTTCATAGTGACCAACCAAAGGATGCATACGTCACTGACTATAACCAAAGACGTCCACTATGTGTGGTCAACATTGAAAACTCATAACACGGGTCAGAAATAGTCAGAGGGAGAGACAATGGTTAAGGAACCCTATGTATGGACTAGAAAGGAAAAAGAACTCCAATAAGTAGTGGCATGGTGTGGCTACTATGCACACCAAACAACCAAACTAGGCATATGTCACTGACAATGACCAAAGAAGTTCAATATGGGTGGTCAACGTTCACAACCCATAACACGAGTCACAAATGGATAGAGGGGGAAGCAATGGTTTCAGAATATTCATTTTCAACTACCGAGTACAACGACCTTCAATAAGTAGTAGCATGGTGTGGCTACCATGCACAATGACCGGCTAAAGTAGGCATATGTACTGCCTTGGACCAAAGAAATCCGCTGTGTGTGGTCAATTTGGACAACTCATAATATGAGTCATAAATGGTCAAAGGGGGATACGATGGTTTTGGAACACCAGGTATCAACTAGCAAGCACAAGGAGCTTCAATAAGTATTGGCACGGTGTGGCTACCATGTACAAAGACCAACCAAAGTAGGCATATGTCACTGACCATGACCAAAGAATGTCACTATGTGTGGTAAACTTTGACAACTCATAACACGAGTCACAAATGTTCAGAGGGGGAAACAATGGTTTGTGAATACTAGTTATCGAGTAGCAAGTACAAAGACCTTCAATATGTAGTGGCACATGTGGCTAACATGCATAGTGACCAACCAAAGTATGCATATGTCACTGAATATGACCAAAGAATTTCACTTCATGTGGTGAACGTGGACAACTCACAACAAGAGTCACACGTAGTTAGAGGGCGTAACGGTTAGTGACATGTGTCATAGTCAGTGACGTATGCATCGTTTGGCAAGTCACTTTGTACGCTAGCCATACCGTGCCACTGCTTGTTGAAGGCCTTTGTAGTTGCTAGTTGATAACTAGTGTTCCCAACCCATTGTTTCCCCCTCTGACCATTTGTGACTCGTGTTATGCGTTTTCAACGTTGACCACATACAGTGAGATTCTTTTGGTCATGGTTAGTGACATATGCCTACTTTGGTTTGTCACTGTACATGGTTACCATGCCGTGTCTCTGCGTATCGAAGGTCTCTGTGCTTTCTAGTTGATAGCTAGTGTTCCCAAACCATTGTTACCCCCTCTGAGTATCTGTAACTCGTGTTGGGAGTTGTCAACATTCACCACATCAAGTGAAATTCTTTGGTCATTGTCAGTGACATATGCATACTTTGGTTGGTCACTGTGCATTGTAGCCACACTGTGCCACTGCATATTGAAGGTATTTGTACTTGCTAGTCGATAACTAGTATTTAGAAACCATTATCTTCTAGTCTGACCATTTGTGACTCGTGTTATGAGTTGCCAAAGTTTACCACACATGGTGACATTCTTTGGTCATGGTCAGTGACATATGGTTGCTCATCGTGCATGGTATCCACACCGTGCCACAACGTACTGAAGATCATTGTGCTTGCTAGTTGATACCTGGTGTTCCCAAATAATTGTTTCCCCCTCTGACTATGTGTGACTCGTATTATGAGTTGCCAACGTTGACCATACACAACGGATTTCTTTGGTCAAAGGCAGTACATATGCCTACTTTGGTCGGTCATTGTGCATGGTAGCCACACCGTGCTGCTACTGACTGGAGGTCGTTATACTTGCTAGTTGGTATCTAGTATTCCCAAACCATTGTTTCCTCCTCTGACAATTTGTGACCCATATTATGGGTTGTCAACGTCGANAGGTCGCGAGCCTTTTCTATGTTGCGTGTACGAGGATTCAAACCCAGGACCTACCACTCCAGAATCTAACTCTATAAGCACTAAGCCAACTCACATGGTATTCATATGATGCCCAAATGACATTATAAGGGTTCCTATGGGTAAAGGGCACAAAATAAGGGGGTGTAAGATTAGAGGGTAGTTTTCAAAAGTATGAATGAATAAATGATAAAATTCGAGCTTGAATAACGTCTAAACCATTGCTCTGATTGACCAGGCGTAAGAAGGAAAGCTGACTACACACAGTGAAACTCTTTTTATGATATTCAGTGACACAAGCATACATTCAACCATACCGCGCCACCACTTATCGAAGGTCTTTGTACTTGCTATTCAATACCGAGTACTCCCAAACCATTGTTTCTCCCTCTGCCCGTTTTTTACTTGTATTATGAGTTGTGAATGTTGACCATACACACTAAACTTCTTTGGTCATGAGCAGTGATGTATGCCTACTTGGGTAGGTCATTGTGCACGGTAGCCACACCGTGCCAATACATACGAAAAAGCTTTGTACTTGCTAGAACATACATAGTGTTTTGAAACCATGTTTTCCCCCTCTGACCATTTGTGACTCATGTTATGGGTTGTGAACGTTGACGACCCATATTGAAATTCTTTGGTCATGGTTAGTGACATATGCCTAGTTTGGTTTGTCCCTGTACGTGGTTACCACGTCGTGTCACTACGTATTGAAGGTATTTGAGCTGTCTAGCTGATAGATAGTGTTCCCAAACCATTGTTACCCTCCTCTGACTATCAGTGACTCATGTCGTGAGTTTTCAACGCTGACCACATGAAGTGAAATTCCTTGGTCATGGTCAGTGACATGCATACTTTGGTTGGTCACTGTGTATGGTAGCCACACTGTGCCACTACATATTGAAGGTACTTGTACTTGCTAGTCGGTAACTAGTATTCACAAACCATTATCTTCCACCCTGACCATTTGTGACTTGTGTTATGAGTTGTCAAAGTTTACCACACTTAGGGAAATTATTTGGTCATGCTCAGTGTGACAAACCAAAGTAGGCATATGCCACTAAACATGACCAAAAGAATTTCACACTGTGTGGTCAATGTTGAAAACTCATAACACGAGTGAGAAATGGCCAAAGGGGGAAACAATGGGTTGCGAACATTAGTTATCAACTAGCAAGCACAAAGGCCTTCAACAAGTAGTGGCACGGTGTGGCTAGCGTACACAGTGACCAACCAAAGGATGCATACGTCACTGACTATGACCAAGTAGTCCACTATGTGTGGTCAACATTGACAACTCATAACACGAATCACAAATGGTCAGAGGGAGAGACAATGATTTGGGAACCCTATGTATCAACTAGAAAGGACAAAGAACTTCAATAAGTAGTGGCACGGTGTTGCTACTATGCACACCAACCAACCAAACTAGGCATATGTCACACTTCATGACCAAACAATTTCAATATGTGTGGTCAACATTCACAACCCATAGCACGAGTCACAAATGGTGAGAGGGGGAAACAATGGTTTCGGAATATTAGTTTTAAACTAGCAAGTACAATGACCTTCAACAAGTAGTAGCACGGTGTGGCTATCATGTACAATGAACGACCAATTTAGGCATATGTACTGCCTTTGACCAAAGAAATCCGCTGTGTGTGGTCAACGTTGACAACTCATAATGCAAATGACAAATGGTCAGAGGGGGAAAAGATGGTTAGGGAACACCAGGTATCAACTAGCAAGCACAAGGACCTTCAATAAGTAGTGGCACGGTGTGGGTACCATGTGCAATGACCAACCAAAGTAGGCATAGTGTGTGGTCAACGTTGAAAACTCAAAATACGAGTCACAAATTGTCAGAGAGGGTAAGAATGGATTGGGAACACTAGTTATCAACTAGCAAGTACAAATACCTTCAACAAGTAGTGGCACGTTGTGGTTAGTGTGCACAGTAAACAAACAAAGGATGCATACGTCACTGACTATGAGAAAAGAAGTCCAATGTGTGTGGTCAACGTTGACAACTCATAACACAAGTCACAAATGGTCAGAGGGAGAGACAATGGTTTGGGAACCCTATGTATCAACTAGAAAGTACAAAGAACTTCAACGAGTAGTGGCACGGTGTGGATACTATGCACCTTGAACAACCAAACTAGGCATATGTCACTGACCATGACCGAAGAATTTCAATATGGGTGGTCAACGTTCACAACCCGAAACACGTCACAAATGGTCAGAGGGGGAAACAATAGTTTCCGAATGTTAGTTTTCAACTAGCAACTACAACGACCTATAATAAATAGTAGCCAGTGTGGCTACCATGCACAATGACCGACCAAAGTAGGCATATGTACTATCTTTGACCAAAGAAATCCGCTGTGTCTGGTCAACGTTGACAACTCATAATGTGATTCACAAATGGTCAGAGGAGGGAATGATGGTTTAAGACCACCAGGTATCAACTAGCAAGCACAAGAACCTTCAATATGTAGTGGCACATTGTGGTTACCATGTACAATGACCAACCAAAGTAGGCATATGTCACTGACCATGACCAAAGAATGTCACTGTGTGTGGTCACCTTTTACAACTCATAACACGAGTCACAGATGGTCAGAGGAGGAAACACTTGTTTGTGAATACTAGTTATCGAATAGCAAGTACAAAGACCTTCAATATGTAGTGGCACAATGTGGCTACCATGCACAGTGACCAACCAAAGTATGCATATGTCACTGAGCAGTACCAAATAATTCCACTAAACGTGGTCAACGTTGACAACTCACAAAAAGAGTCACGAATAGTCAGAGGGGGTAACAATGGTTTGGAAATACTAGCTACCAACTAGAAAGCACAAAGACCTTCAATACAAAGTGACATGGTGTGGCAACCATGTACAATGACTAACCAAAGTAGGCATTTGCCACTAATCATGACCAAAAGAATTTCACAGTGTGTGGTCAACGTTGAAAACTCATAACACGAGTCACAAATGGTCTGAGGGGGAAACAATGGATTGGGAACACTACTTATCAACTAGCAAGTACAAAGACCTTCAACAAGTAGTGGCACGGTCTGGCTAGCGTGCAGAGTGACCAACCAAAGGATGCATACGTCACTTACTATGACCAAAGAAGTCCACTATGTGTTGTCAACATTGACAACTCATAACACGAGTCACAAATGGTCAGAGGGAGAGACAATGGTTTGGGAACCTTATGTATCAACTAGAAAGGACAAAGAACTTCAATAAGTAGTGGCACGGTGTGACTACTATGCACAACGAACAACCAAATTAGGCATATGTCACTGACCATTACCAAAGAATTTGAATATCAGTGGTCAATGTTCACAAACCATAACACGAGTCACAAATGGTCAGAGCGGGAAACAATGGTTTTGGAATATTAGTTTTCAACTAGCAAGTACAACGACCTTCAATAAGTGGTAGCACGGTGTGGCTACCATGTACAATGACTAACCAAAGTATGCATATGTACTGCCTTTGACCAAAGAAATCCGATGTGTGTGGTCAACGTTGACAACTCATGATGCGAGTCACAAATGGTCAGAGGGGGAAACGATGGTTTGGGAACACCAGGTATCAACTAGCAAGCACAAGGACCTTCAACAAGTAGTTGCACGGTGTGGCTACCATGTACAATGACCAAACAAAGTAGGCATATGTCACTGACCATGACCAAAGAATGTCACTATGTGTGGTCAACTTTGACAACTCATAACACGAGTCACAAATGGTCAGAGGGGGAAACAATGGTTTTTGAATACTAGTTATCAACTAGCAAGTACAAAGACCTTTAGTGTGTAGTGGCACAGTGTGGCTACCACGTGCAGTGACCAACCAAAGTATGCATATGTCACTGACCAGGACCAAAGAATTTCACTTCATGTGGTCAACGTTGACAACTCACAACAAAAGTCCGAGATAGTCAGAGGGGGTAACAATGGTTTGGGAACACTAGCTATCAACTAGAAAGCACTAAGACCTTCAATACCAAGTGACACAGCGTGGCAACCATGTACAAAGACAAACCAAAGTAGTCATATCCCACTAACCATGACCAGCAGAATTTCACATGGTGTGGTCAACGTTGAAAACTCATAACACGAGTCACAAATGGTCGGAAGGGGAACAATGGGTTGGGAACACTAGTTATGAAGTAGCAAGTAAAAAGACCTTTAACAAGTAGTGCCACGGTGTGGCTAGTGTGCACTGTGACCAACCAAAGGATGCATACGTCACTGATTATGACCAAAGAAGTCTTCTATGTGTGGTCAACATTGACAACTTATAACACGAGTCACAAATGGTCAGAGGGAGAGACAATGGGTTGAGAACCCTATGTATCGACTAGAAAGGACAAAGAATTTTCAATACGTAGTGTCATGGTTTGGCTACTATGTACACCAAACAACCAAACTAGGCATATGTCACTGACCATGACTACAGAATTTCAATATGGCTGGTCAATGTTCACAAACTATAACAGGAGTCACAAATGGTGAGAGGGGGAAACAATGGTTTCAGAATATTAGTTTTCAACTAGCAAGTACAAGGAGCTTCAATAAGTAGTAGCATGGTGTGGCTACCACGTGCAATGACCGACCAAAGTAGGCATATGTATTGCCTTTGACCAAAGACGTTTGCTGTGTGTGGTCAACGTTGACAACTCATAATGCGAGTCACAAATGGTTAGAGGGGGACACGATGCTTTGGGAAAACCAGGTATCAACTAGCAAGCACAAGGACCTCCAATAAGCAGCGGCACGGTGGGGCTACCATGTACAATGACCAACCAAAGTAGGCATATGTCACTAACCATGACCAAAGAATGTCACTTTGTGTGGTCAACTTTGACAACTCATAACAAGACTGACAAATGGTCAGAGGGGGAAACAATGGTTTGTGAATACCAGTTATCGACTAGCAAGTACAAAGACCTTCAATATGTAGTGGCACAGTGTGGCTACCATGCAGAGTGACCAACCAAAGTATGCATATGTCACTGACCAGGACCAAAGAATTTCACTTCATGTGGTCAACCTTGACAACTCACAAGAAGAGTCACAGATAGTCAGAGGGGGTAACAATGGTTTGGGAACACTAGCTATCAACTAGAAAGCACAAAGACCTTCAATACGTAGTAACACGGCGTGGAAACAATGTACAGTGACAAACCAAAGTAGGCATATGCCACTAGCCATGACCAAACGAATTTCATAGTGTGTGGTCAATATTGAAAACTCATAACACGAGTCACAAATGGTCAGAGGGGGAAACAATGGGTTGGGAACACTAGTTTTCAACTAGCAAGTACAAAGACCGTCAACAAGTACTGGCACGGTGTGGGTAGCGTGCACAGTGACCAACCAAAGGATGCATACATCATTGACTATGACCAAAGAAGTCCACTATGTGTGGTCAAGATTGACAACTCATAACACGAGTCACAAATGGTCAGAGGGAGAGACGATGGTTTGGGAACCCGATGTATCGACTAGAAGGGACAAAGAACTTCAATAAGTAGTGGCACTGTGTGGCTACGATGCACACCAAACAACCAAACTAGGCATATGTCACTGGCCATGACCAAAGAATTTCAAGATGGGTGGTCAACTTTCACAACTCATAACACGAGTCGGAAGTGGCTAGAGGGGGAAACAATGGTTTTGGATTATTAGTTTTCAACTAGCAAGTACAACGACCTTCTATGAGTAGTACCACGGTGTAGGTACCATGCACAACGACCGACCAAAGTAGGTATATGTACTGCCTTTGACCAAAGAAATGCGATGTGTGTGGTCAACGTTGACAACTCATAATGCCAGTCACAAATGGTCAGAGGGGGAAACGATGGTTTGGGAACACCAGGAATCAACTAGCAAGCACAAGGACCTTCAATAAGTAGTGGCACGTTGTGGCTACCTTGTACAATGACCAACCAAAGTAGGCATATGTCACTGACCATGACCAAAGAATGTCACTATGTGTGGTCAACATTGACAGCTCATAACACGAGTCACAAGTTGTCAGAGGGGGAAACAATGGTTTGTGAATACTATTTATTGACTAACAAGTACAAAGACCTTCAATATGTAGTGGCACAGTGTGGCTACCATGCACAGTGACCAACCAAAGTATGCATATGTCACTGACCAGGACCAAGGAATTTCCCTTCATTTGGTCAACGTTGACAACTCACAACAAGAGTCACAGATTGTCACAGGGGGTAACAATGGTTTGGGAACACTAGCTATCAATTAGAAGGCACAAAGACCTTCAATACGTAGTGACACGGTGTAGAAACCCTGTACAGTGACAAACCAAAGTAGGCATATGCCACTAACCATGACCAAAAGTATTTCACAGTGTATGGTGAACATTGAAATCTCATAACACGAGTCACAAATGGTCAGAGGGGGAAACAATGGGTTGAGAACACTAGGTATCAACTAGCAAGTACAAAGATCTTCAACAAGTAGTGGCACGGTGTGGCTAGCATGCACAGTGACCAACCAAAGGATGCATACTTCACTGACTATCACCAAAGAAGTCCACTATGTGTGGTCAACATTCACAACTCATAACACGATTCACAAATGGTCAGAGGGAGAGACAATGGTTTGAGAACCCAATGTATCACATAGAAAGGACAAGTAACTTCAATAAGTAGTGGCACAGTGTGGCTACTATGCACACCGAAAAACCAAACTAGGCATATGTCACTGATCATGTCCAAAGAATTTCAATATGGGTGGTCAACGTTCACAACCCATAACACAAGTCACAAATGGTCAAAGGGCGAAACAATGATTTTGGAATATTAGATTTCAACTAGCACGTACAACGACCTTCAATAAGTGGTACCACGGTGTGGCTACCATGCACAATGACCGGCCAAAGTAGGCATATGTACTGCCTTTGACCAAAGAAATCTGCTGTGTGTGGTCAACGATGACAACTCGTACTGCAAGTCACAAATGGTTAGAGGGAGAAACGATGGTTTGGGAACACCAGGTATCAACTAGCAGCCACAAGGACCTTCAATAAGTAGTGGCACGGTGTGGCTAGCATGTACAATCACCAACCAAAGTAGGCATATGTTACTGACCATGACCAAAGAACGTCACTATGTGTGGTCAACTTTGACAACTCATAACACGAGTCACAAATGGTCAGAGAGGGAAACAATGGTTTGTGAATACTAGTTATCGACTAACAAGTACAAAGACCTTCAATATGTAGTGGCACAGTGTGGCTACCATGCACAGTGACCAACCAAAGTATGTATATGTCACTGACCAGGACCAAAGAATTTCACTTCATGTGGTCAACGTTGACAACTCACAACAAGAGTCACAGATAGTCAGAGGGGGTAACAATGGTTTTTGAACACTAGCTATCAACTAGAAAGTACAAAAACCTTCAATACGTAGTGACACGGCATGGCACCCATGTACAGTGACAAACCAAAGTAGGCATATGCCACTAACCATGACCAAAAGAATTTCACAGTGTGTGGTCAACGTTGAAAACTCATAACACGAGTCACAAATGGTCAGAGGGGGAAACAATGGGTTGGGAACACTAGTTATCAACTAGCAAGTACAAAGACCTTCAACTAGTAGTAGCACGGTGTGGCTAACGTGCACAGTGACCAACCAAAGGATGCATACGTCACTGACTATGACCAAAGAAGTCCACTATGTGTGGTCAACATTGACAACTCATAACACGAGTCACAAATGGTCAGAGGGAAAGACAATGTTTTGGGAACCCTATGTATTGACGAAAAAGGACAAAGAACTTCAATAAGTAGTGGGACGGTGTGGCTACTATGCACACCGAACAACCAAACTAGGCATATGTCACTGACCATGACCAAAGAAGTTCAATGTGGGTGGTCAACGTTCACAACCCATAACACAAGTCACAAATGGTCAGAGGGGGAAACAATGGTTTCGGAGTATTAGTTTCAACTAGTAAGTACAACGACCTTCAATAAGTAGTAGCACGGTCTGGTTACCATGCACAATGACCGACCAAAGTAGGAGTATGTACTGCCTTTGACCAAAGAAATCCGTTGTATGTGGTCAATGTTGATGCGAGTCACAAATGGTCAGAGGGGGAAAGGATGGTTTGGGAATTCCAAGTATCAACTAGCAAGCACAAGGACCTTCAATAAGTAGTGGCATGGTGTGACTACCATGTACAATGACCAACGAAAGTAGGCATATGTCACTGACCATGACCAAAGTATATCACTATGTGTGGTCAGCTTTGACAACTCATGACACAAGTCACGAATGGTCGAAGGGGGAAACAATGGTTTGTGAATACTAGTTATCAACTAGCAAGTACAAAAACCTTCAATTTTTAGTGGCACAGTGTGGCTACCATGCACAATGTACAACCAAAGTATGCATATATCACTAACCATGACCAAAGAATGTCACTTCATGTGGTCACCGTTGACAACTCACAACAAGAGTCACAGGTAGTCAGAGGGTGTAACAATGGTTTCGGAACACTGGCTATCAACTAGAAAGTACAAAGACCTTCAATACATAGTGACACAGCGTGGCAAACATGTACACTGACAAACCAAAGTAGGCATATGCCACTAACCATGACCACAAGAATTTCACAGTGTGTGGTCAACGTTTAAAACTCATAACACGAGTCACAAATGGTCAGAGGGGGAAACAATGGATTGGGAACACTAGTTATCAACTAGCAAGTACAAAGACCTTAAACGAGTAGTGGCACGGTATCGTTAGCGATCACAGTGACCAACCATAGGATGCATACGTCACTGACTATGACCAAAGAAGTCAACTATGTATGGTCAACATTCACAACTCGTAACACGATTCACAAATGGTCAGATGGAGAGACAATGGTTTGATAACCCGATGTACCAACTAGAAAGTATAAAGAACTTCAATAAGTAGTGGCACGATATGGCTACTATGCACACTGAACAACCAAACTAGGCATATGTCACTGACCATGACCAAAGAATTTCAATATGAGTGGTCAACGTTCACAAACCATAACAAGAGTCACAAATGGTCGGAGGGGGAAAACAATGGTTTTGGAATACTAGTTTTCAGCTAGCAAGTACAACGACCTTCAATAAGTAGGGCACGGTGTGGCTACCACGCACAATGACCGACCAAAGTAGGCATATGTACTGCCTTTGACCAAAGACGTCCGCTATGTGTTGTCAACGTTGACAATTCATAATGCAAGTCACAAATGGTCAGAGGGGGACACGATGGTTTGGGAACACCAGGTACCAACTAGCAAGCACAAGGACCTTCAATAAGTAGTGGCACGGTGTGGCTACCATGTACAATGACCAACCAAAGTAGGCACACATCATTGACCATGACCAAATAATGTCACTATGTGTGGTCAACTTTGACAACTCATAACATGAGTCACAAATGGTCAGACGGGGAAACAATGGTCGATGAATACTAGTTATCGACTACCAAGTACAAAGACCTTTGATATGGAGTGGCACAGTGTGGCTACCATGCACAGTGACCAACCAAGGTATGCATATGTCACTAAACAGGACCAAAGAATTTAACTTCATGTGGTCAACGTTGACAACTCACAACAAAAGTCCCAGATAATCAGAGGGGGTAACAATGGTTTGGGAACACTAGCTATCAACTAGAAAGCACTAAGACCTTCAATACAAAGTGACACGGCGTGGCAACCATGTATAGTGACAAACTAAAGTAGGCATATGCCACTAACCATGACCAAAAGAATTTCACAGTGTGTGGTCAACGTTGAAAACTCATAACACGAGTCACTAATGGTCAGAGGGGGAAACAATGGTTTTTCAATACCAGTTATTGATTGGCAAGTACAAGGACTTTCAATATGTAGTGGCAGAGTGTGGCTACTATGCACAGTGACCAACCAAAGTATGCATATGTCACTGACCAGGACCAAAGAACTTCACTTCATGTGGTCAACGTTGACAACTCACAACAAGAGTCACAGATAGTCAGAGGGGGTAAATATGGTTTGGGAATACTAGCTATCAACTAGAAAGCAGAAAGACCTTTAATACGTAGTAACATGGCCTGGCAACCATGTGCAGTGACAAACCAAAGTAGGCATATGCCACTAACAATGACCAAAAGAATTTCACATTGTTTGGTCAACGTTGAAAACTCATAACACGAGTCACAAATGGTCACAGGGGGAAACAATGGGTTGGGAACACTAGTTATCAATTAGCAAGTACAAAGACCTTCAACAAGTAGTGGCACTGTATGGCTAGCGTGCACAGTGACCAACGAAAGGATGCATACGTCACTGACTATGACCAAAGGAGTCCACTATGTGTGGTCAACATTGACAACTCATAACACGAGTCACAAATGGTCAGAGGGAGAGACAATGGTTTGGGAACCTTATGTATTGACTAGAAAGGACAAAGAACACCAATACGTAGTGGCACGGTGTGGCTACTATGCACACCGAACAACCAAACTAGGCATATGTCACTGACCATGACCAAAGAAATTCAATATGGGTGGTCAACGTTCACAGCCCATAACACAAGTCACAAATGGTCCGAGGGGGAAACAATGGTTTTGGAATACAAGTTTTCAACTAGCACGTACAACGACCTTCAAAAAGTAGTAGCACGGTGGGGCTACCATGCACAATGACAGACCAAAGTTGGCATATGTACTACCTTTGACCAAAGAAGTCCTTTGTGTGTGGTCAACGCTGACAACTCATGATGTGAGTCACAGATGGTCAGATGCGGAAACGATGGTTTATGAACACCAGGTATCAACTAGCAAGCGCATAGACCTTCAATAAGTAGACGCACGGTTTGGCTACCATGTACAATGACCAACCAAAGTAGGCATATGTCACTCATCATGACCAAAGAATGTCAATATGTGTGGTCAACTTTGACAACTCATAACACGAGTCAGAAATTGTCACAGGGGAAAACAATGGTTTGTGAATACTGGTTATCAACTAGCAAGTACAAAGACCTTCAATATGCAGTGGCACAGTGTGGCTACCATGCACAGTGACCAACCAAAGTATGCATATGTCATTGACCATGACCAAATAATTTCACGTCATGTGGTCAACGTTGACAACTCACAACAAGAGTCACAGATAGTCAGAGGGGGTAAAAATGGGTTGGGAATACTAGCTATCAACTACAAAGCACAAAGACCTTCAATACGTAGTGACACGGCGTGGCAACCATGTACAGTGACAAACCAAAGTAGGCATATGCCACTAATCATGACCAAAAGAATTTCACAGTGTGTGGTCAACGCTAATAGCTCATAACACGAGTCACAAATGGTCACAGGGGGAAACACTATGGGTTGGGAACACTAGCTATCAACTAGCAAGTACAGAGACCTTCAACAAGTAGTGGCACGGTGTGGCTAGCGATCACAGTGACCAACCAAAGGATGCATACGTAACTGACTATGACCAAAGAAATCCACTATGTGTCATCAACATTGACAACTCATGAGGTAGTCGAGGTAGACAAGCTGATGAGAGACGGTGCTGGCGAGATGATCGATGGTTGGCTGAGTAAGTGAGCTGAGCGAAGGAGCGAGAGTGGTGGAGCAAAAAGCTGAGAAAGGTTGGCGAAGGCGAGGAATCCGAGGTGCGAGCAGAGCGAAGACACGGCGGCGAAGCCGCGGAACCAAAGGAGAACAGGGTGGACAGATTTATTCTGGTTAACTCAAGGGGATGAATATCCTTGGTATAAAAATGGCTGAACAGGACAAGGAGCAAAGCAACGGCGTCTTTCGGCTAGCCGGACGCGGGTGACAAGTGTCACTTTATTAGGGGATGACTTGACTGAGTTCCGAACGGTCGAATGACGAGGAACCATTAGTCAAGGTGGTTCAGACTCCGGACCTGAACCGTTATTGAGATGATTTTAATCAGTTGCGACCCTCTTGTCAAGATTTAATTCTGACACCCCCCTTGAACCTTGACATGAGGGCAGTCAGAGTGTGGGAGTATTGTGAGGAGAATGAACTAGTAGTAGCGCTCCCAGTAGTCCACTCCATTGGAAGATGTAGGGGACTGAGGGGTACGAGGCCTCTCTTCAATGGCCCTTAGTTCTGCGTCTTGCTCCATTCTCGTGTGATCCCTGATGAAGGGTTGCAACTGAAGACGTAGTTCCCCTATGAGTTCATGGTATGGGGGAGGGTCAAGCTCAGCTGGACGTGGCTCAGGAGGTTCTGTTCCTCTTTGGCTGCAGTAGTCCCTGAGTGCTTCAATAGTGCGGAAGACAGGTTGATGACAATGAGCTACGATGATGAGGTGGAACTCATCATAGGCGCTCATGTAGAGAAGCCCTCGCAGTTGAGTTTGGGTGATTCCATATTCTCATCTTCCTTGTGCCGTTCGACGGGCTTCTCTGCTGCCAACGTTTCGGAGCACATAAAGGAGGTTGTAGTCGTATATGTCCAGTGTTGAAATTTCTCGCCGCAATTGACAGTGCCATTGTTCAAATTTGTGACTCCCATCGTTGTTAAAGCGAAGTGAGTCAATGTGATCGTCCAGGGCGGCAACCTCATTGTACAAAACAATGGTGCGTCTTTGCTCATCCATGAGAGAATAGGACGACGATGACGGTGAGGATGGCGAACAAATCTTGGGACCAAGCGAATGAAGCGGATTGTTGGGGGAGAGCGACGGCAGAAGCTGAGTCGATGCTGATGATGGAGGAAGAGGGTTTGTAGGTAAAGTGGGCGCAGGGATGAAATCGTGTGCGCTGCGGCAATTTCGGCGTGGACGCAAGTCGTCGCAGAAAGGGCGATGCGACCGGACGGACCCGTGTCCCGAGCAGATGATGCAAGACCGATGATGGCGGAGGGATGCGGAGCTGAGGAGTGGGCGTAGGGGCAAAGCCGCGTGCGTTGTTGAAGTAGGGGAGTAGAATGCGGCAAGGGGAAAGAAGGAGCCAACGCGCCACAAGAAATCTGCTACCGGCGTGGGTGCAGGCTGCTGCGAAGCGGGCACCTAGCTCGTGCAGATCCTTGTGCTAGTCACAGATACTGAAGATGCGAAAGCGGAAGCTGATAATGACGGAGTGGGCGCAGGTGCGAACTCCTAAACCCTAAACTCCCTTTGTCAACTTCCTCGAACTATCAGACACACGGAGTTCACACCTGCGCCCACTCCGTCATTATCAGCACCCTAAAAGCGTGTGACACGTGTGGGGGACACGTGTGGGGGAGCACAGTCCGCATGTGATGATGCGGACTGTGCTCCCTGAAAGCGTGTCATTACGAGTCACAAGGACGGACGAACAAGCAGTCTGTGACCCACGCAACGATGACGACACACTCGCACCTCCCTGAAAGCGAAGCGCCAGAAGATGACGAAGGTCGGCGATGGTACGGTCACGTGGGTCTGGAGCACTGCTGCTCGCTAGTGAGGACGCAGGAACAGCTGCAGTCGTGGTCGTCGCGCGTCCAGAGGAGTGTGCGGGCGACGTGCCGGACGCAGTGCGGGTAGCATGGGCAGCCTGAAGTCCGCGAGTGATGCGCTCCCAGTCAAGCGGCTGCTAGCACTCGGTGTAGCGATGGGCACCTCCACAGTTGTAACAGTGCACGGAACGGCCACTGCTACCACTAGATGACGACTGCTACTGACCCGATCCGCGCTTCCTATTCTTCTTCTTCCCCTTGGCAGCTGCTGTAATGCTCTGTGTCTGCGTGGGTGTAGACGGGGTCAAAGAGGAGGAGGAAGATGAGGTCGTGATGGAGGTAGATGAGGGTGACTGCAGGAGGGAAGATGGTGGTGAGGCGAGGACTGCTGTAGCAAGAGAAGTCTCTTGATGTGCTACTGCTGCCTCGCGGGCCGACGTCACCTGGAGGAAAAGCTGATAGGCCCAAGGGAGCAGCTGCAGGGTGGCTGAGAAAGGCTCGAGAGCAGCGTCGCTGTACCGTGTGAAGATGTCGGTGTACTCCAGGCGAACTCCGAGCATGATCGTCCGAAGTGCCCACAGCTGTGTGCCCCCTGAGGTCCCCAGACGCGTGTAAATACGCATGGCGCGTTGCCAGTAATCCGCCGCAGGCTCCGCTGGTCCCTGACGGAGCGAGTGGAAAGCACGAATGTGTGACGCACGCGT
>SZWC01021688.1:29048-43109 GCA_023375785.1 Penium margaritaceum | reverse complement strand
TTGACATTGACATTGACATTGACATTGACACTGACGTTGACATTGACATTGACATTGACATTGACATTGACATTGACATTGACACTGACATTGACATTGAAATTGACATTGGCATTGATATTGACATTGACATTGACATTGACGTTGACACTGAGATTGGTAATGACATTGACATTGAAATTTTCACTGACATTGACTTTGACATTGACATGATGGAACAAATGACCAACAAAACACAACACTGCAGAGCACCCAATATCAATTCGACAACGACATTGACGTCAACAATGACACTGAAAGCAACATTGTCATTGCCATCTACTTTGAAAGCGGCATCAACGTCAACATTGATTTTGGCGTTGACATCAACATGGATGTTGGCATCCTTATGAGATAGATTGTGACGAAGGATATGATATAGGTTGTTCCTTAGACTGTGACATACACTGACATCATCTTCAACATTGACATTGACACTGACATCGACATCAGCATCAATGTCAGCAATGACATTGGAATCGACATTGGTGTCAACATAAACATTGACATTGACATCAACATCCTGCAATACATAGACATAGACATAGCCATTGAAATTGACATCATGAATGAAATTTACATACGATTTGAAATTGACCTGCAAATTGACATTGAAACTGAAATTGAAATTGACATTGACATTGACATTGACAATGACATTGACATAGCAATTGACATGATGCCACAGGAAATCATGACAAGAAAAACATAACACTGCACAAGACCCAACATACACACGTATCATATTCATGAAATTGCATGTATCATTGTGCACCATATCACATTGTGCTGTTTGGTGCATGTTTCCCATCTAGTTTCATGGTCTTGGGGTATAATGGGAATACCTAAGAACCAATGCCTCTACAATTCTGAAAGATGAACCTGCGGAGAGACAACCACGTCATGGTTGTTGTGGAGGGATGTACAGTCAAGTTTTTTAGTCATCAACAGCCATTGTTGTCCTTTATCATGTGGAGTTGGAAAGCAATGAACAGCCTCATGAGCCATCGCCTCCTGAGGTTCAAAAGGTTGAACCATTGATTACCAACTACGTCATGGCACAAGTGATGCTTCGTGGTGACAAAGAGGATGTGTCTTTTGAGACATCTTTCTGGTGTCCATGCGGCCACCACTTGTATTTACACATTCAATACACATCACACATCCTCATCATCACTTGACAGCTTTTTCATGGACAACGATGTTCAACATGATGCCACAGACAATCATCAGCAACAACTTCACATTGCACAAAACCACATACAGACATGCATCNTGAACCTGCGGAGAGACAACCACGTCATGGTTGTTGTGGAGGGATGTACAGTCAAGTTTTTGAGTCATCAACAGCCATTGTTGTCCTTTATCGTGTGGAGTTGGAAAGCAATGAAGAGCCTCATGAGCCATTGCCTCCTGAGGTTCAAAAGGTTGAACCATTGATTACCAACTACGTCATGGCACAAGTGATGCTTCGTGGTGACAAAGAGGATGTGTCTTTTGAGACATCTTTCTGGTGTCCATGCGGCCACCACTTGTATTTACACATTCAATACACATCACACATCCTCATCATCACTTGACAGCTTTTTCATGGACAACGATGTTCAAGATGATGCCACAGACAATCATCAGCAACAACTTCACATTGCACAAAACCACATACAGACATGCATCCTATTTTTTAGACTACAGAAATCGTTGTGCAACATGTCACATTGTGTTGTTCGGTGCAAGTTGCTGGTCCAGTGTTGATAGCGTGTGGTGTTGGGGTGCAATGAGAATCCCCAGAAGCCATCGTCTCTGCGTTCCTGAAAGGTGAACATGTTGAAGACTTGGAGTTGCGACACTGGCAGTTTCAACACTAGCAGTTGCAACACTGGAAGTTGCAACACTGGGATTTACAACACTGGCAACTGCAACACTGGCAACTGAAACACTGGCGGTTGCAACTCTGGCAGTTGCAACATTGGCAGTTGCAACACTGCCACTCGTAACTCTTGCAGTTGCAACACGGGCAGTTGCAACACTGACAGCTGCAACTCTGTCGATTGTAACTCTGGCAGTTGCAAGACTGGCAGTTGGAACACTGGCAGTTGCAACTCTGGCAGTTGCAACTTTGACTGTTGTAATACTGGGAGTTACAACACTGGCAAATGCAACAATGGCAGTTGAAACTCTGGCAGTTGCAACACTGGCAGT
Source organism: Penium margaritaceum (assembly GCA_023375785.1). Taxonomy (NCBI): domain Eukaryota; kingdom Viridiplantae; phylum Streptophyta; class Zygnematophyceae; order Desmidiales; family Peniaceae; genus Penium; species Penium margaritaceum. Next base: position 40,871 of record SZWC01021688.1, on the reverse strand, counting down.
TACAAAACTGGCAGATGCAACAATGCCAGTTGCAAATCTGGCAATCGCAACACTGGAAGCCAAAACATTGGCACTTGAAACTCTGGCCATTGCAACGCTGGCATTTGCAACACTGGCAGTTGCAACACTAGCAGTTGAAACTATGGCAGTTGCTATTCTGGAAGTTGCAACACTGGCAGTTGCAGCACTGGCAGTTGCAACACTGGCAGTTGCAACACTAGCAGTTGAAACTATGGCAGTTGCTATTCTGGAAGTTGCAACACTGGCAGTTGCAGCACTGGCAGTTGCAACTTTGGCAGTTGCAATTCTGGCTGTTGTAACATTGGAAGTTGAGACACTGGCAGTTGCAACACTCGCAATTGAAGACTTGATTTTGGAACACTGGCAGTTGCAACGCTGGCAGTTGCAACTCTTGGTGTGGTAACATTGGCAGTTGCAACACTGGCAGTTCTAACACTTGTACTTGCAACACTGGCAGTTGCAGCACTGGCAGTTGCAACTTTGGCAGTTGCAACTCTGGTTGTTGTATCATTGGCAGTTCCAACACTAGCAGTTGCAACTCTGGAAGTTGCAGCTCTGGCTGTTGTAACATTTTCATTTGCAACACTGGCATTCGCAACAATGGCAGTTGCAAATCTGGAAGTTGCAACTTTTGGCTGTTGTAATATTTGCAGTTGCACCACTGGCAGTTGCAGCACTGGAAGTTACAACACTGGGAGTCTCAAGAATGGCAATTGGAGCACTGCCAGTTGCAACTCTGGCTATTTCAACTCTGGTAGTTGGAATACTGGCAGTTGCAACAATGGCAGTTCCAGCACTAGCAGTTGCAACACTGGCTGCTGCAATACTGGCAGTTGCAACACATGCAGTTGCAACACTTGCAGTTGCCACATTGGGAGTGGCAACAGTGGCAGTTGCAACACCGACAGTTGCAACACTAGCAGTTGCAACACTGGCCGTTGAAACTCTGGCAGCTTCTATTGGCACTAGTGGATGTAGAGGCACCCTCAAGGAATTCTAGCTCACACTGCTTCACGCTACCAATGTTTGGAGGAGCCAATGGACACCAATGGTGAAGAGTGTGGAGCACAAGGATCACGGATGTGAGTGGGAAGAACACGTCCCATTTAGGACAACTGAATCGAAACATCTTTTTGTTCGTTAACACAATGATATTACATAAGATACTCAAAGCTTGTTATGTAAGCTTTCCAACGCATCTAATTATGCCCAAATTGGAGCAGTAGAGCCCCTGCTACGGCCATCAAAGTAGCCCTTGGTGGAGTTAACCACCTTGCCTTACACGCTAAGCAACAGGAGGCGCTTCGACGGTGACCCGTCGGACAGCCTTTCCTCGCCCAGAAGTCAAGGACGAGTTCATTGTGGTCAATGAGGTCCCCTTGGCTGCTTTTTTTATGGCCCGGGTGTATTTGGAGCTCACTAGAGACAAACTCGGATCACTGGTGGTGGATTATCCCGCAACCCACAGCAGATACCAGATTCCACCCACCCAACACATGAACTTTGGGCTAGGCTAACTTTCTGAATTCTCACTCAAATTGAGTGATTCAAAGTTCAATATTGCATGGAACAATCCAAGGAATAGAAATCTAAATTCATATCAGTTGTTCGACCACTCCTCAATGATCAAACAAGGGGGTATGATCAACAACACTCATGGGAAGGGGCACACCATGTCAACAATCCCCCCCTTGCATCGCAACCTTGATGCCCTATTCTTGGATCCTGTATAACTTCAAACCTTACAGTGCAGACCAAGCTCCATGCAGCTTGTGTTGTGCCTGTCCTTGGGCCATGCCATAGTCATGGCTTTGGCGAGCATGCGCTTAGTGCCACAATGCACAATAGCTGCATCCCTCTTCGCCACCAAGTCTCACGCGTAGTAATGCAGGATCTTGATGTTCTTGGTCCTCCTGTGCAGCATATGGTTCTGGGTCAGGCTGATGACACTCATGTTTTCCACATTGAGTACCGTTGGCTTCCTTTGTGGCACCCCAATCTCCTTTAGCAGCCGATGCAGCCACACCACCTCCTTTGCGGATTCTGCGAGCGCGATGTACTCCGCTTCGGTGCTGGACAGTGCCACACAGTCCTGCTTCCTGCTTTCCCATGAAATTGCTGCACCACCAAGTACATACACATACCCCAAAGTTGATTTTCTTTCATCCACCTCACTAGCCCAGTCAGCATCAGAGTAGTCGACCAACTCAAAGGAGTCTTCACGCGCTCCCCCCTCAAACACTAGCCGCGATTGTTTTGTCTCCTTGGGATAGTGGAGGATCCGCTTCACCACTTGCCAATGCAGCGGCCCGGGGTCAGCAACATAGTGGCTCACTTGGCCCTTCGCAAAGGCCAGGTTGGGTCGCGTTGCCACCATGGCGTACATGATGCCCCAAAATGCCCGTACTGGTACAACACACCTGCCATTTCCTCCTTCGCCTCAATTGTGCTCGGCTCCATGCTCCAACTCAGCTCACATATGTTGATTGTGGGTGTGCCGATGGGGTTTTACTCCTCCATGTTGTAGTGTCGGAGCACCTCTTGCACATACTTTTCATGTCCCATATCAAGCATGCGTGCCTTGTGGTCCCTCTTGATGGCGACACCGAGGTTGTACTCAAGGTCACCCACGTTGGTCATTTTGAACCGACCGCTCAGTTGCAGCTTCAAGTTCACCAATTCCACTATGTCCGATGATACGAGGATGATGTCATCCACATAAAGAACCATGATTGGGTGCAACCACGGCTGCGTGCGCACGTAAACGCTGTGATGCATCTCGCAACGCTTGAAACCAATCTCAGTCATGAAGCCGCCCATTTTCAGGTACCACATGAGTGGCGCTTGCTTCAAACCATAAAGTACCTTGCAAAGCAGGCACACCTTCACCGACAGCGCATCCACCCACTCCGGCATCTCCATGAGGACTTCCTTGTCCAGGTCGCCGTTAAGGAATGCAATTTTCACGTCCATTTGGTAGAATTCATAGTCGCGCGCCGTCGTCACAGAGAGGATGGGTGCGGATGGAGTCAAACTTCACCATCGATGTGAAGGTCTCATCGTATTTTTTACCCTTCCGTTGGGCGTACCCCTTCGCCACCAGCCGCGGCTTGTACCGCGCCACCTTCCCCTCCTTGGTGAGCTTCTTCTTGAAGATCCACTGTGAGCTGATCATTTTTGTGTCCTTTGGTCTGTCGATTAGCCGCCAAGTAACATTTTCTTCATGGGAGGCAAGCTCATATTTTGTAGCTCCCTCCCACTCAGTCCTATCCTTCCACTTCAACGACTCCTTGACGGTCTTGGGCTCCTCTTACGTAAAGAAAGCTCAAGCAAACCCAGTCCAGATGCCCTCCGTGGCATCTTACCGTTTTTACTATCCTCCTTACACGTCCGCTTCTCCAAGGCTACTATTGATGAGGTTCTTGCTGCTGTTGCACCTCAAACAGCTGCTGCTGTTGTTTTCCTCTCGCGACGCCACTTGCACCGTTAGCCGGCTCCCCCTCTCTCGGGGACCGTGGAGATGCGGGCTCACTCCCCACCTCCTCGTTCACCTCCACTGCTGCCGGTGCTTCGGACTCATTTTCCAGCTCAGCTGAATGCAAAACAGCCGTTCCCCCATCCCTTGGATGGTTCACGCCGGCTGGAGCCAATCAGACGTCACCCTCTTTTGCTTCCTTTGACGTCTCCCACTCAAAGAGTGGCAGCCACTCCCCCTGCTTGGAGAGAACCGCGTCCTTGTCCATCCATCGGCTGTCCACGTCAAACATGGCGTCATGACTGTTCACGACCGGCTGCCTCTATGGGTCAAAGAGCCAGTACGCCTTGCTTTTGCTCCCGTGCCGGACGAAAATGCACCGGCGAGTCCCCACATCCAGATTGCCCCATCCCTCCCGTGCCTACACAACAACATGTGCAACATAGCCAAATGTACTGAGGTGAGCCACAGTTGGCTTCCTCTCGCTCTACGCCTCTTGTGGCATCTTCCACACCTTGGACTCCACGTCTTTTTGCGGCTTAGTCGGCGTCAGATTCATGATGTACGCCGCTGTCCGCGCCGCCTCGCCCCAATGATTTTGCGCGAGGCCGGCATCGCTCAACATAAACCGGACGATGTTGAGGATGGTGCGGTCTGCCCTCTCGGTGACGTCGTTTTGCTATGAAGAATGTGGCCTGGTTTTCTGCCATGCGATCTCCTTGCTCTTCATTCATGCTAACCAGCCATTGTTCTCGCTACCGTTGTCATTTCGAAACACCTTTACCTTCAATTCCGTTTGACGCTCCACTGCTGCCACGAACTCCTCCATGCATGACATCGCATCACTTTACTACTTGATTTTGTAGAGGTACAGCTTGCGGCTATGGTCATCGATGAAGGTGACAAAGTAGCGAGACCCGCCAATGGAGGGCTCATCGGGTCCGCACACATCTGTGTGCACCACCTCCAACTTTGCACGCCTCCCTTTGCAATCAAACAGCTGTTGCGCCACGTTGCCGACCACGTATGGCTCTCACACTACATTCTTAGCTGCGTCGAGGGTCTTGACCTCAAGACCCCGCACCACCTTCTTCTTTGCTATGTCTCTCACGGTTGACAAAGCAATGTGATACAAGCTACGGTGCCACAAGTCCAGATCTCCATCGTCCTTTTTCGTGAGGTGGGCGACGTCAGACCCCACTCGGCTGCCATGGATCTTTGCATAGAGCAGGTACAATTTGTCAATTTACTTTCCACGTGCAATAACCTTGCCCCCCCTCCCCCTCTTCAGGTTGATGGCCTCCTTCTTGCTGAAGAGCAGTTCAAGCTCCTTGTCAGTAAGGAGCTCACTGACAGCAGATTTGCCCTAACCTTGGGCATGTGGAGCATGTCATGAATTGTGCCCGTGACAACCTCCCATCCACATCCACCTTGATGCGAATGTTGCCTTCACCAGAAGCCAACTCTGTTTTGCCGTTGGCCACCGTCATGAACCTCTCTGAGGCGCCCTAGGTGACAAATGCCACTCGCTTGCATTGCATATGGCGGCCCGATCTGGAATCAATCATGGTGATTACTGGATCTTTCAAGTCCGTGGACTCTTGCGCCATCATTGCAGGGTCGTCCCTCTTTCCAAGCTTCCCTGGCTAGTCGGACTTCCTGTTGGGGCAGTTGCGTGAATGGTGGCCTTATCTTCCACTCCCCTTTCGTGTCACCTTTCTTGGTGCCTTGATTGACACCTTTCCCTTTCTTGCCTCCCCATCCACCTTGACGGCGGATGGCATAGGCAGAACTTGATGTTGTTGTGCTCTCTCTCCCACCACACCAACATGTGCTACATTCCCGTTTTTTGTGATGGTGATGAGTTTCTTGAGGAGATGCTGCAATTCTCTTTTACATTTGGGAAGGTGCCCGGGTCACGGTTGCGTGTTTTTCTATAGGTGAGGGAGTAAGGGACGGTTTTCAAAATTTGAAACCGACATTTGACATTCAACTTTCAGAGATGTCTTAGGGTCTGATGGATTGACGGATAAGAAAGTTCAATTGAGTGGAAGATCATGCGTGAATGGAAGGAGTTTGAGCTTGTGGAATGAGTTGGAATCATAGTGATTTCAATTGGGGAATTCTTGTAGGAATGCTTGTTAGAACATGATTCAAAATCTTTTTTTGGAAACATGCAAATTGAGGGTGAAGGCTAGTTCTCCTACTCGTGTAGCATGCTCAGCAAGGTGAAGAAGGGGGTGGAAGCGCTGTCAAGGAAAAGTGGGGCACACAGCCACACTTTGCGGTGGAAAGCAAGGCATCGTAGTGAGAAACAGACTTGACGTGATTGATCGGTGAGGTAAAGGTATTCTCATGAGGAAGGTTCCATACCACTAGGTTGCAAAACCAAAGTTCGAGTTTATTTTTGACTGAAGACCATGTGAGTAAGGCTGCACACCGAATCCTGTTCGCGAATCTGAAGCTGGATTCAGATTCTAGAGTCCGAATCCAGTGCTGGATCCGGATTTGCGAATCCTTGTGGATTCACGAATCTTGGCAAATCCTTAGATTTTTAGTCTTGACTGTAGCCAAGACAGTGTACGGCTGCTTGGAAAGAATAAAGGATGACACTTGGTTCGATTCCCGATCTTTGCATGAGCGATGTGGCAGTGTCCTGATCACTACGGAAGCCAAGCCTGCCAGTCAGGTCGGACCCCTGACTGACTCGATGCCAGGCTTTGATGACCTGGCTTGTTGAAAGAACATCAGTCATGTCATCGCACGTCCGCCGCATTTGATGCAAGACCCAGAATCGCCGCTCGCTCGTGGAGAACGTGCGAGCGAGGGGCGAATGCCATATCCTGTATGTGTCAGGAAGTTGACATGGCACATGCATGATTTCCTCTAGTTAGCGCGGCTGTCACCTTCTGACGTTTGGCGCACGTGCCAGGTCACAGACCTGGCACACGCGCGAAACATGCTTGGGAGTGAAGTGACGGGCGTGGAGGGTCGGCGTGCGACCCTCCAAGAGAGCGATTTTTTGAAACACCGAACGACGAGTCGATTGTCGGATTTGAACTGACTGGCTAATGGATTTACGACCCCCTCCCCCTTCCCAAAAATTCGTGAGTGGATTCCCAAATCCCCATATGAGACCCGACCCTGGACCGGGATTCGTGAATCCGGGTCCGGATTCGGGATTCGTGAACCAGATTCACGAATCGAAGGATTTGTGTGCAGCCTTACATGTGAGGCCTGGATTGATGATGGTACACGTAATGGCCTTTGTCTTCAAGAGCACCTTGACTTAAAAGGAAGAAACAGAGAATGCTTAGGAGAGATTTGAGGATAATGGTAGTCAAAAATTCTCTCAACAGGATTGACGTTGATAGCACAAGGAAAGGGGGCAAAGGGGGTGAAGAGATGGCGCTCGTAACATGTGCCTCATGAACTTGGAGGATGAAATCTTTAGCAGGGTGGCCAACATAAGCGTAGCTGAGAAGGGGGAAGAGTTCGTGATCACATCCACGATGGTTTCCGGTACACCCCTCACACAGTTGCTTTGAGACGTTGATGAGTGCTAGGCGGTTGTGATCGAATATGGTGATGCCTGCCGGGAGTTGGTTGAGGTCCGGGTTCATCGTGGGGGATGGTGATGCCCTGGAGTGTCCCGTTTGTAGCTCCGGTCAAAGGGTCTTTTAAGTAGTGAAGATGATCAATATCCTTCAAAAGCGAGTGTTCTCCACTCCTCGCAAGCTGGAAACAGAAGATGAGCTTGACGTCGTCATGGGATATGCGGGAAGGGATTCCACAAGTATTGAGAACTGTGGGAGGGGGCTATCTGTCAAGTGAAACCATAAAAGCACAGTTGGAGATTGTAACTCTATCAATGACTATGTCTTCTCCCGAGCAAATTTGGAGGCCAAAAGGTAAGATAACTTCTAACGCAATCACATTAGAGAGCTTTGGGACATGAATGGCGATCTCGGTATGTAATGCGTTGTTTCGTTTGACTTGCGAGAAGACAAGTTCTACATCCAACATATCCTCAGAGAAGCATTCCCTGTTTTCCTCTATCACCCCTTTCATGTGGTGCTGGGTCTTGTTCTTTCTTTGGTTAGAGAAAACAAGGCAATACATATACAATGCATGGTTCAGGGAAGTTTGATTGAGTGCATGGCATCACCAAAATCCAGAGTTTGGGGAGCAATAAATGAAGGGACAATGGCACCTAGTGCTTTGAGGGCAGTTAAGGATGCGGCAGCGTTGGTGGTGTCCGTTTCACTGTGTATGGTATTAGTGGTGTTTGCAGTCTTTGTAAGGGATCGGCACAAACGAAGGAGTGGTAGGGAAGAGGCAATCACATCACATATTATTGAGGGAATGCAAGATGTACTAGCAAAGAGTTGGAGAAAGAAGAATTAAGGAGGTGCGAGTGCCAAGCAAAGAAGACTTTGGCTAGATGTGCGGGGTTGTTGGAGGGTGTTGACATGAAGGATTTTGAGGGGAGGGGTGGACTTGCGTAGAGAGGGGGATACATCCTACGGTAGTCAGGAGATGGGTTAAAAGAAAAAGCCTTTAAGAGACATGTACAATTGAGTGTTTGTTGGGAGAGATAAAGGACCCTTGGGCGGCCTGCTATTTTGCACTAGGCAAGGGGAGAAAGTAAGGCTAAGAGGCATGTTTTGGTTTGGTAAGCGCAAGAGGTTTACAAGTTTTGTGTAGGCAAACAAAGGGGATGGCCCCGGGACATGAAAATGTGGGGTTTGGGTGGAGATGACATGGGAGGAGACGTTAAAGAGAGGTGGTTTGATATTAGAGGTGCAAGCATCTGACGTAATGCAGATAGCCTTCCGTCGGGTCTCTACAGACTTCTAGTAGGAAATGCAGAGTTATTGGAGGTTGCGTGAAGCGAGTGCGCGTGGAGTCGAAGCGGCCAAGGTAAGGCATGGGAAAATGGGAGGGTTGAAAAAGAAGCGTCCCACAGCTAGCGAGCATGAGTAGAAAGAGCACTATGCAGAAAAAAAGGAAAGAAAAGTTTTTTCCCCTTACGGAACGAGGTTTTCACCTGGTTTGCTTGCTGAAAGGCTGGTTTGCAAGGAGGGTGGTGTGCACTGGGGTGTTGGTCGCTGCACGTGTTGTTTGGTGGAGGAGCCGCCGGCTCCAACGGTATATTCCACGAAAGGCAATGATGGTGCCAAGTGGAGAGGTTGGGTGGTCGCATGTGTGAGTTGTGGGGCAATCGGGTGGACTGGGTGGGCCAGGGTCTCCGGAAGAATGGGGGGGGGGGTGGCGGAATGACCAGATGCATGTTGCGAGGCCCTCATTTCACGGGAGCTCCTCTTTGCTGATTTTCCACTACATGATCCACTTACAAGGTGGCAGCGAGAGGGTTGATGGCCATCGTGGTCACTGGAGGTTGAGGGTTGTTGATTTAGTTCTCATTCAAGGGTAACCTTGGAAGGATTTCCCGAGAAGATGACTAGAAAAGAGTCCACTCCAGAAATTAATGGCATGCGCCAATCATCTGAAGAGCCCATGTTTTGTCACCCATGACCCTCATATACCCCTCCCTCAGAACAATAAGCCTCATTCGCCCCTCAACCGGAACAACAAGCCTCATATACCCCTCCTTTGGAGTGACTAAGCCCCTGTCCGCCAACAATAAGCCATATCTACGGCCCATTTTCAACATGCTCAAACAGTGACGCATGTTGTTGCTTAAGCATGGAGAAATCAGTCATGCCATGCTAGAATGCGGCCCTCCATCGCGGACGTTCCGATGGAGGGCCACGATAGCATTTGGGGGGGGAGAGGGAGATTACTGGCCGACATTCGTCGATCGGCACTTCGACAACCGCTGCACCCCACCCCAACTCCCCCCCCCCCNTGCTTAAGCATGGAGAAATCAGTCATGCCATGCTAGAATGCGGCCCTCCATCGCGGACGTTCCGATGGAGGGCCACGATAGCATTTGGGGGGGGAGAGGGAGATTACTGGCCGACATTCGTCGATCGGCACTTCGACAACCGCTGCACCCCACCCCAACTCCCCCCCCCCCGCCTCTGGTAGCCCACCTGTTCACCCACTCGCGGGGATTCCGGCCGACGGGTGTAGAAAGGATTCCTCGCTCCATCAGTTGGGAATCAAAAATCCCTTGTTTTATTTTACATTGTGTCCAACTTTACACCCTCATTTGATATACAAACTATGAACAAACCCACCCCCTCATTACACCCGGGGTTTGAGAATTTTTTTTGCGCGGGCACTTGCTGGGCACCGCGATAGCGGGGCCCAGCAGGTTCGCTTTTAACGCATGGGGAGTCTTGGACCCCCCATGCAGAATTCATCCAAACCATTTACAAAAAATGACAAACCCTTATGTCAAGGAGCTTGTGATGATTGGGTCAAAAAGGTGACATCAGCATGTCGACAACGCATTCATGCAACGTTGACATGCTATCTTTGACAAACGAGAGGGGAATGTTTTCAATGTTTTAACATTCGCGTCCGTGTCGACATGGTGGATGAGGTTTATTGTTCCGACACAGGGGCGGATAGGGCTTATTGTTCCGAGGGAGGGGCAGATGGGGTTTATCGCTCCGACGGAGGGGCGGATGGGGCTTCTTAGGGTCCGTTTGGCCTCGGTCGTCTGTCCGCGGAACGGATCCACCGTCGCCACATTTGATGATGACTCATTTCGTACTCGAATGTCCGGAAGCAATGTTATTGCAATACTCGACGCTGCCAGCGGACAATCAAGCCGGATCTGACCCCGCTGGAATCCGAGTCTACTTCAGCCACGGCCAGACGACCGAGGCCAAACGAACCCTTATGCGAAACTAGGGGAAATGGTCACTCTGCCCTGTCCAAAAAAGGCCGTCTAAATAATTAGACTCGTATCTGCTGCGTTCGTTCGATACTCCAATCGGACAGCTCCAAGGCGGACCCAGAGACGGCTTGAAGTCCCAAAAAGGGATCTCTAACTCCCGGCTGCCGGCCGGGTGGGAAGCAACTGCCGGCAGCTGCCCCCGGTCGGCTGTCCAACAGCCCGGTCCGGTTGAGAGTAGCTGCCGACTAACCAGTCGTTCCAGGCGAGCCGGCTCCTCGCGAAAGTGCCGGCAGTGCCGGTCTCGGCAGTCTCCGGCATGCCAGCTTCTGTTGCCCGTCGTCCGTTGTGTACACGTGGTGTCGGCTTGAGCCACCCGGAAACAGTTTTTGCTCTTTTGGTCCCGTGGAAAAGATCATGCGAATCAAAAACTAACGCTCTGCCGTCTGTGAATAAAAGAACGATTTTTGACCGGAGTTTCTGTCATAGATGTAAACATGTGATGGCTTTTCTTGAGAAACTTGTTACCATTTTGAACCACAGTAACGGCACTGCTATTTCGCTACAAACAATCATTTTGAGGACAAAACCACCTCGTCACAGCTGTTCTTGAATCACAGATGAATGTCCTCGCCTCATTGATGCAGTGGGACACACCCATACGTGATAAAACGACCCAGGATACTCGTGAAAAATACCGTGATCAAGCTCTCTTAAATTCAAGCCACAGAAAAAGGCCAAAATCCTCCACAAGAAAAAAATACCCCCCCCCTCCAAAATCATAACTCTGTGGGCCCCTTCAAAAGCCAGGATTCCCCAAAAGGTCAACAAAAAACATGGCACTATGGAAAATTCCCACTGCTAAATAGCATGCAAAAGAGTACCCTAAGAGGTAATGCCTCGACTTCCTCCAAACATCACAAACAATTGGTGGCCTGTAGTTTTTTCTGCCCAACTTCTCTCATTCAAGAAGAAGATCTAGTAAAAGGAATTTTTCTTTCAAATAAAAGAACCTAGCACATGGTTCTCTCCAATAGTCAAATCTTGTTTCCATATTCATTTCGTTGACCATAGATACAAAAATCATATACACGTATTCCCACATCCGAAGTAGAAAAAACAGAATTCAAATTCAACACAAGGAAACAATGAACAACGGGGTGAAGCCATATGTACAGATCTTGATGTGTAAAATCAACGATTTAAGTAACCAAATGTTATTCCACAAATAAACAAGCCAATGAACATTTAAGAAGTTTGGCACTCAACATGGCAACATCCAAAATGGCGTGCTGTTTTTTAATGATATGATTAGAGAATTCATTTCAACAATCTCTTATGGTGGTAGGCCACATCTTCTTACAACCTTTGGAGGCGTGCCACGTTGGCCCTCTCATTAAGGAAAATTCTAATGCATCTAGATAAGTAAAAAATGAGCTCTAATGATGTTTTTTGGATAGTCCTCATTTTACCTTATGTTTTAATTTTCTCACAAGTTTTGAATTTATAAAATACA
>SZWC01021688.1:1548-21548 GCA_023375785.1 Penium margaritaceum | reverse complement strand
AGACTTTAAAACACACAAACGTATGGAAATGTGCAAACATAAGAATACAAACACACATAAAAAAAGAGAGACATAGGAACGCACAATCATATACATATTCACACCACACAAAGAAACATCGATGAAATCTCATATAAAGATAAACATACACACACACATACATTCACACATACACACACACACAAACACAACTACAGACACAAACACACACACACAAACACACACACACACGCACACACACACACACACACTCATTCACTAAGAAATGTATACATTTTGTGTATGCCTGAATACTTAAATGGAGAGAGGCAGAGAGAAAGAAGAAGAGAGAGAGAGAGAGAGAGAGAGAGAGAGAGAGAGAGAGAGAGAAAGAAAGAGAGAGAGAGAGAGAGAGAGAGAGGGAGAGAGAGAGAGAGAGAGAGAGAGAGAGAGAGAAAGCAAGAGGTAGAATAAAAGAGATGGAAAGAATTATTGTGATTGAGATAGATGGAAAGAGATTAGGACAAAGGAATAGGGTGAATAAGGACAGAAATACGTCCATCGAAAGATGTAAATAATTTTATTTTGCAACAAAAACCTGATTATTAATGTTTTTAATGTATTGCTTATCATGTTTTGAACAAGGAAAATAAAGCTTTCGGAAAAACATAATGCCTTAAATTCAATGATGCAGAATGATGCATATTTGTATGCACTCATTTGTTTTCTTCTTTATGAAACATGTTATGGTGTGTAAAATAGATTCAAGGTTTAACAAAGGACAACTAGTACCTAGAGCAAGAACAACACAAGATGATAAAGGCAAAAACAACTCGAGCAATCCCAAAAGAAAAAGAATGAGGCAATACCAACCAAATCACGCGTAAGACAACTAGAACATGGCCTAGAAAACTAGAGCAAGCTTAAGAAGTTAGGAGCAAGCCGCAAACAAGTGAAGCAAGTGGAAGACAAATAGGATAAGATCAATATGACTAGAGGAGTACCAATACAAGTAGAAAAATTCCAAGACAAATAAAGCAAGGCGAAGAAACCTGAAGTTTCTTTGCTTTCTTTGCATTTCAAATGTTTTTGTAACCTTATTAGGTTACGAAAACTTCAGAAATGCAAAGAAGAGAAGAGGAGACCTGAATAACAAAAGTTTAACAGTGTACACATGAATTAATTCAAATTAACAATTAAAAAAGAAATCTAAGTATTTAAAGAAAACTAGTGAAACCCAGGCGGTGACAAACAAAAATAAAAAACAAATGTTTTAAATATATAATAAAAAATGATTCATAGAAATGAAACTATAAGATATGACATCACAATGAAAAATTTAAAAATAAGGTGCTGTAAACGAAATTGTTTGAACTATTTTATAGAAGAGACATAGATTAAATAAAATAATGAAATGTGAATTTGAAAAATTAAATTCTTTGAAGTAATAATTATGAAAATAATTGTAAAGTTTAACGCATACGAATAAAATTCCAAAACTAAAACAATAAATATCATAGAGTAAAATGTTAACATTCAAAATTTAACATGAAAGATTCAGCATAAAAGTATACACATAAATGAAACACAAAAAACCAAAATGGAAATAATGAATTGTGGATACTTGTTTTTGAGCGGGGCAGGGGAAGTACGAGAAAGGATGATAGAGGAAGAGGGGAGAGAGAGATAGAGACAGAGAAAGATAGAGAGATAGAGAGAGAAAAAGAGAAGAGAGAGAGAGAGAGAGAGAGAGAGAGAGAGAGAGGCATGGAGGGAGCAGAGGATGAAATAAAGAGAGGGAATGAAATATTGTGATTGAGAGATGGAAAGAGACCAGCAGAGAGAAAAAGGGTGGATAGTGAGAGAAGTAGGGCAAGAGAAATAGGTTTAGAATTTGGTTTACATTTCATATCTGATCGTTTTTCATGAATGGTATGATCAGTATATATGTGTTTTGTAATGGCTTACTAATTATTTCAATGGTTTGCTATATAGTAAAAACTCTAAGATATATTAACCTCATTCTCGATAATATGTTCATCTATTTGATTTCAATTTTTTGAGAAGAAGCTACATTTAATGCAACCTATGTTACCCAGTTACCACATGAAGTCGTGAAAAAATGATTACATGTTTTAATGACGTCATGTATTTCTATGCAAGTGCAATACGATTCTTCCTATTTTGAATAATTTTTGAAATTTGTTGTGAAATTTAAAATGCATTAAAAACAATAATTGAAAATTGCACTACATGGCCTCTTATATGTGGCTGGAAAAGACGTTTTTGGCCTAAAAACATTGGTTTGCATTAAGTTGTGTTTTTATCAAGACATGTGAAAATCAATCAGAAAGGTTGTAAGCATCAATTTATTTATTTTTGAAGCCATAACATGGGTTGCAAATCCATTCCATGATTTAACTAGAATGACCTCTTGATTATGTTATAACCACATCTGTAAAAACGTTTTCATTCTTGAATGATGTGAAACAATTTTTTTTTGTGCACAACACATGCAATGCAAGGATGGTTACCTATTTTTTTAAGCTAGGATATTAGGAATAAATATTCATGCCATCTTTTTTTTAATTGATCGTGGTTCCAGCTTATAGTTTTATGGAGGAACAAATCTTATTGTAGACTTAGAGGTAAGACACTTTGCAGCACTAAAGCATGAGGTAATCATAAGGTTTGGATGAAAGAAACTATAATAGGCCTTGTCATTTCACGTGGATGGTCCATTATAGAATGGAAACATTAAGATAAGATAAAGTGGAGAAGTGTGAGAATTGACACATAAGTGGTTTGTAATGAAACCATGGAGAATGGTAAGCTAAAATCAAAGAATGGATTTTAGGCTACATTATTCATCATTTGTGTTTTCAACATTATATACATATTGTTTTGCTACATTTCAAAATAGATTTGGATTCAAAACTTGCACATAAGTTTTCTTTGTAATAGTTTTGCATGATTTTTGAAATAGAAGTTTCATAATTTCTGCAAATGGAATGAAAATGTCCTCTTTTTATATTTTCAAAGGGGAAGTGTTTTGACTATGATTGCATGTATGTTAAAAAGTGTGTACATTACAAAATGGTTTTCAATGCACATGGCGATGAGCTTCAAATAATGAAGAAAGTTTTTTGAATCTCCATGTTGGATTTAAAGATTATTGAAGGAGTCAAATTTCCTTATTTCAGTTGAATTCATCTTGAGACGCCAGTCATAGAAAACCTGCTTTAGTAGAATTTTATCCTAGTGTAACTCATTCTTATGAATGACATTGAATCCTTTTCTTATGAAAATTTGGGAAATGAAAGAAATATTAGGAATCGCGCATCCACTTTTTTTAAGTTTTGAATGGATGATTCCATTCATCTTAAGGGATGTTTGAAACTGATTGATTGACGGTAAGAAGCCTTCTTTGTGATGTAAATTTTGATCCTTTGAAAATAGTGTTTTCAAAATTTGTTTGTTCATGAATGTGAATATGGTATGATTTGAATGAAACCACCAAAGAATTTTAATGACTAGGTTTGAGGTTAACAAACTTATAAAAGATAACATTCAATACTTGTTAGAAAACTGAGGAACTAAATTAAGTTCTCATATAGATGTATTGTTGTAGAAATGAAATTGAAATTGTAATTCATGCACGTTTGAAGCTTCTCCTTATTCATGTCAATATTCAGCAACTGATTAAGTTTTTTTTATAAAATGAAATGTATTTAGGAATCAAGAAAAGAAATGATTCCGTATAAATAATACCAATACATCGTACATCTTGTAGTCTTCCGCAAAGATGTTTTGATGATATACTTGACAAACATGGTGTAGGTTTACACTATTCTTGAGATAGAGGTTATTGTTTGCTAAATATTTTGCGCATCAAAGTCCTGTTTTGGGAATAAAGGCTTAAAAAAAAACCAAACGTTTTTCTTTTTATGAGTTGTGTTAAGAATTTGAACGGAAGGCAAATTTACATATGAACATCCTTCTTTTTGCTCTGAAACATGGGAATTTTATAGCTGAAATTTGAAGGATATCCTATTCAAGTTTTCATTCATTATGTAAAAGGTTTTCAAGAGTTGTTATGTACATCGATAGGTCAAATCTACAGCCAGCATGAAGAACGAGTTTGAAATGTCGTTGTGTGTGATAGTTAGCATCGTCCTGAAATGCTCAGGCATCTTTTTAATGTTTCGCACGTCAACCGCGTCTAAACTTGGTTATAACCATAATTATCTGTACGCTTGTTTTGAATTTGGTGAACAATTTGTGGGTTCTTTCAGATGCAAAGCGAAATATGGGTTATGTTATGATTGTTTTCATTGACGAATGCGGAGAGAGTACTGTTGGCGAATGTTTGGAGAGCACAATATATGATTCTTTCAATGAGTTTCGCCTATAGGCTTAGGCTGTTCGATATATGTACAAGTTGATGGGTTCCATCGTTTCAGCTCAAACAAGAATTGCCCTGTCCTTTGGGAGGTGTTTGATACTTATTGCTCCATTTTTTGTTTCGTCGTTTTTTCCATGCATATTGATAGACATTTTCTTAAAGCTTGGGAATTCGGAAGTGAATTCATCTCTTTAGTTCTTTTAACAAATGTTTGTCTAGACCCTGCAATACGATACGCTGGGTGAGGAGTTTTCTGTCATAGTACATTCATATCCAAGAAATGTTTGTCTAGACCCCTCAAATGCAACTGAAAAGCGCTCGATCTATCTTGTCCTGTGATCTCGTTCCATGTTGGGATATTTAACATGTATCAAGATATGTCGATTTGTCCACTATGTCTTGGTGCAAGCATTTAGGCATAATGAAGGTTCCGTTTGCGGAATTGGAGACCAGCGGCAAGGTGCAACTCAAAATCAGGTGTGGTCTCTAGTGGCCAAACGCGATCAAGAAAATGTAATGCCCACATGCGGTGTAGTCTAGTATCTCCAACTCAATGAAGGGTTTATTGATCATGTCGGGTAAGCCACGTCGTTTCCCGAGCTATCACACGCCTGTAGCTCGCCGTCGTTTCTTCTCTACCAATCCGGCGAATCGTTTTCGAGGCTGGTGCTTACAAAGAGATCGGGGAAGAGCGGTGTGCGGGAGAGGAAAACCGTTCTTATAGCTGTAGAGCGTCTGTGGTTGAGGAACCACAGCACCGGCGGCACAACTTCGCGAGTACACACCACATAGTTTCCCCATGGCAATTTTTTGTAACTTTAATTTGTAACAAATGTTTTAGGAGAACCGAAGAGAACCAGCTTCCGTCTCTAGGGTTGAACTGTGGCTCATAGCTGTTTTATAGACGCCACTTCTGGTCTGCACCTGCCATATTCATGAGTTTCAATGCAGGATCCCATATCTTGCAATTAAAAAAGCGATGTAAGCACCTGTTTTCTAAGGTATTGCACCGATCCTGCCACATTGAGGTATGCGGTCATTTTCGTAAATAACGCTTGTGCCGCAATGCAGCAACGGGCATGCACAAAAATGTTCAACGCACAGTGGTATTTGGTATTTCGCGCTCATGCAACGGCTTCAGCAACGGCTGCCGCAATGGGTTAGAAATTAGTGCACGTCGTCGAGTTTGAACTACGGACCTCTTGTGATTGGGTAGCAACCCGTTATCCGAGGCACGTAGTCGAAGTGCTGGACGCGTGCATGATGTTTATTACTTATTTTCGTTGTCGCTTACATGTCTCATTCTGCATCAGTTGTCCTTCATTCCGAGCCATGGATTCCCTCCGCAGACGCTCTCAAGCGCATCGTGTAGCAGTTCAGCATGCAACACCAATCCGCGAACAAGTGTTGGAGCTCCTAAGTGACATTTTTGCTATGCTTCTGCACGGCCCATGCACAACAGAGCTTTTACGGGTATGGCATAGCTGTCAAAACTACGAATGGGGCATCCTACACGCCTGTTCAACATGAACCGGATGACTATGGAGACGTGGAACAGTATCATAGCATACCTAGGCGAAAGCATACCCCTACGAGATTGGAGAATCTCTGTGGAGGAGAAAGTGTTAATTTGGTTACACTTTGTATGTTTCGGCATGTCATCCAGGCTGATGGAGAGGTTTCAACGTTGGGCGAGCACCATCACGCGTGTGCTAAGGCACGTTGTCAGCGCGCTACTCAGCGTGTCGCAGGTGATCATATGTCAGCCATGCATCGGAGATCCCCTCCCAACAGCATGGAACGACCTCCGTGACTATCTACCATGGTTTCGCGACTGCGTTGGCGCCATCGACGGCACGCATGTACCAGTTATTGTTTGAAGCACCCGTTGCGTCGCGTACATCAACAGGCATCAACAGGTTATGTTAAACATCCTCGCAGCATGTGACCAAAAGCTCAAGTTTACCTTCGTTACAATCGGGTGGGAGGGCTTTACGCATGACGCGTGGATGCTTGCCGATGCTCTCCACCGTGGCTTCACCCTCCCCCCCAACAAATACCTCTTAGCTAATGCTGCTTTCCTCAAAGGCAGTGGCTTGCTCACACCATATCATGGCCGTAGATATCATGTGTAGGAATTTTGTAGTGGTGCGCTCGCACTATAAGAGAGGAAGGAGTTGTTTAAGCTCCGCCATGCGTCAGCTAGGTCCATGATAGAACGTGCCTTTGGTGTGTCGAAAGCTAGGTTCAGAATCTTGCATGGCATACCGTCCTTTGATGTGCAGTTCCAGGGACATCTCGTTTTGTCATGTCTCGTCATGCACAACCTCGTACATGACCGTCAATCAATGGACTTTCCGATACAAGCGACAGGTCATGGCTGTGAACAAGGTTCTGTGCCTTCACGTACTCCAAGAAGTGGGAGTCGACATGGGGATGCACTCATGAGAGCCATGAGATTGGACATTAGTCGTCTATGTGGACAAACTATGAGGATAGGATGGACAGAGTTGATGAATGAAAAATATTTGTTGCGGAATTGTAGAAATCCACTAACATGGCATACAACACTATGCAACATCATCCAAGTCCTCATCCAAGTCTTCGGCATCCGCGGCGTGCTGCTGGGGTTGAGCAAACGCCAAGCGCTTGCTCACACCGCGCTTCCCCCTCGCGATTGGTGTCACAAGCACCCTCCATTGGGGACGGAGTGCCAAACTCAGCAAGAATTGCATGTGGACTACCGGATCGCGGCGCATGATGCACCTTGCCACTTGCTGACGCAGCTTGCTAACAGAATACATGTTGAGCTGGCATAAGGGCATGTCATCCTTTAGAACATCTAACAATGGCAGTTTATTGTCAAAATGTATGTTGTCGTCCCCTGTGACAGCCTCAACCGCAAGCCGCCATGCGCTCTTTGGTCCATTGTCCTTAATTATGCTCTCCAGTCTTGTAACGTGCTCAACTATTTTTCCCACACGCTCCAACTGTCTTTCTAAAATACCCCTCCGACGGACACGACGTTCAATCTCATGAGGACTGCCATCCGTGTCCATGCCGTCCGTCTCATCAAGGTTGTGAGCTTCCTGCGTGTATGGGGGGTTCTCAGAGCAATACACATCATCCCCACATGCGGCATCTGGGGTGAACAATTTTGTATCGACATTAACCAAGGCAGAGTCTTTCCTTGAAGCTTTGCCTGCATGGGGTGGTTTCTCTTAACCTGCTTCCACTGTTCAGCATGTAGCTCCAACAACGACGACGTACGGTGTAGCTGCATGCTGCTCTTATCGACAAGGTCGGATGTTAGCTTCCAGTGCTTCTCAACATTCATGAGGCAACTGCGGATCTGCGTCGCGGTTAACGCCTCCTTCACTCCTGACGCCTTGCTGTACTTCCATAAAAGAACGTCGTTCATGGCAGCCCGCCATCAGCGGCGCTTCCGGAATTCTGCCGTGTCTTCCAATGCAATTTTGACAAGCTCTATGTCCTTTGCGGGCGTCCACCACGTCTTGCCCAAGGCGCCGTTGGTCGCCGTGTCTGACGTGTCGAAAGAAGCAGCGAAAGAAGGTTCACCGTTGACCGACGTCGCTCCAGCTGCGAAGGAACCCAGTTGAATAGCATCGGCAGCCTTCGCACGGACGGGAGGTGGCGGCATACTGGAGGGCCCAAATGTGAAGCACAGACTGGAGCCAAACGACGCTTTTGCAACGTGCAAACCGTGTGCGAAGGTAGCATCGTTGTCGGTAGGCAAAGGGTGGATGTTGTAGCTTGCGTCACCTGTATGGTCGGTGTTGTCACAACAAGGTGCAAGGAAGGAGCCGCGTCCTTGCACGGATTGTTTGTTACGGATGGACTCCGGCGGGAAGGGATATGCGAAGGCAGCACTGTCAAAAGAGGGAGAAGTGATGGATGGGACACGCTCGGGCGACGTGGAGGCACGGACGGCTGTACGGGACGCCATTGTCGAGGTTGGATGTAGCTGATGAGTGAGTACTTCTCCAATGGAGAACCTCCATTAGTGAAGTACTACCTAGAGTACTCGAGGCCCTTGTCAAGGCGCCATTGCACATATGCTCAAAATTTAAAGGCAGAGTTTGAAATCTGAATGTTTGAATGCTGGCCGTGGATGCAGCCGATGGAAAGTAAACTGCAAACCTAAAAAAAAGCGTAAAACCTTGCATTTGAGTTATGTTGCAAGCAGGCCATCGCGCTGCCTTGGCAATGCGGTAGCAGTTTTGATGCCAAGTAGGTCACGCCAAGGGCTATACATGAGACGTAAGCCATAACGTAGAACAAATCCACATTGATGTGGTTTTTGAATACCACGCGCCCAAAAATATCAGACCGAACCTAAAATTGGTCTGGCAAGACGTGCCACGATCGATTTTTGCTCGATTTGGCCAACCGCATACATGAATGCGGCAGGATCGGTGCGACACCTAATGCACGAACAACATAGGTCACCAATCAGGCATAATGGAGACCTGTTTGACATCGAACCGATGTTTGAATCTCGATGAAGTAATAATCCACCTTCTCTCTCTTTTTCAGAAAAACCTTCATTTAAACATTTATGGTTTCATTGTTTGTGCAAAAAGATCCTGGCTAGAAATTAACAAATACGTCCTTGAACATAGGTTGTCATGTCCAACAAAGAAAACAAAAGGGGGCATAGCTTGACTTCGTTTCTACTAACTTGTTTAAAATGGTCCTTTTTGTCCTATTACTCAGTTGTGTTCTCGCTTAAATCTTTTCGAGACATGCAAGTCATAGTCATATCCTATCCCAGATAAACCTAGAACTATGAGCTTACATGTTTGCACCAAAACCTCTTTGGGAACGTTTCAACATGGCATGACAAGATCACTTTCAGTCCATGGAAGTCGAGGCATGTCTTCGCAAACCCCTCACAAGGGCAACTTGAATTGTCCAAAATCTCCTTAAAAGAGGTGATTGTGAGTGATGGAAAGAAATGGTGACATCAACACTCAAACATTACATGCACAAATCTTTGACATTGCTGTAGTATTTTGAGAATACATAAAAAAATTATTTCACCTCTAAAAGCGTTTTCTTTCAAGAGAAAAATGAAATTCATGCGATGATAACTCTATTTTTGCAAGATAACAAATAGATCCAAAAACTGTTTTTACCTGCATTTCATACCTTGGAAAAGAAAATCATGTTGAAGAATTTTTCAAAAATTTCCCATCATTTCATCCAGTTCACATAAACAGTTACTTATCATTTGTGGAGTCCAAGCCGTGCAAAAGCACATAATTTCTGAGTCTTCACATTATTGTTTCATGAAAACGATGGAATATCTCAAAACGACTTCATATGTTTAATTCTGATATTCAATTAGTATATCAAAATAATAATCAAATGTTAATTTTCATGTTATGATGCTTTTGGATAACTTCACTAACCTGAAGAATTTTTGTACAACATTAGAACTAATAAACCCAAATTCATCCACTACTTAACCTATGTACCAAACAATCAAGCATACTTGGGAAAGTACAAAATTATTTCCCTAGAGGCCATAGTTAATTCATGGAAGATTCCAAGAACCTTAAAAGACACTCGTATTCTTGCCTTTTTATGCCAATGTTATGCGAGGGATTTCCTACTATGTAGAAGGATTGAGGAAATGTTTTCTAGCCATTGCATTGAAGTTAAAAAACATTTTGTTTTTTTCACTAATGAATACGGGTGGAAAACATGAATATTCATGCAAATTTCTTATTGATAAGATTGTTTTCAACCTAAAGTATTATACAAATCATTTTCAATTCATACACTTGTTGTCTCAATTCTTTACTTTTCACACATGTTTCATGAAGTTCAGTTGTATAGACATGACAGTGATATTATCCTGTCTTAAATGAATAAATGAACAACACATCATTAGTTCAAAGAAGACGCCTGTGCAAGGTACATACTTTTATGATTCTTTACATGATAAAAGCAATTCAACCTTTAAAGGAGTAATTGTTTTAATCTTCCAAAAACATTGTAGCCCTCCCCTTGTGCCCCAAGAAAGAGTGTATGTGGGAAATGAATGAAAAGGTGCACGAAAGGTTATGCACAAGTACTTCAAGAAAACAAAAACTAGTTTTTTGTGTTAATATTCTTAGAATGATCATGCTTCCCATGTGTTTCAGATGCCTATATGTCTACTAAGAAAAACGTTTGATTCCACATGCACTTTGCCCATACAATTTATTTGTTACAAATGGAGAGGAGGGGCATCCCCTCCCTCGACATGATTGAACATTTCAATACCAAATCCCATGTTGTATGTTGACTGGCAGGACCCCAGTCCCACATCCAACCCAATGTGTAATAACAAACATGAATCACTTGACTTGAACCAAAATAGCACATCATTACATAAAATTCATATACCTAGCCATCCACCACTTGCATTATTGCACATTTATTTTCCACCCTTCCCTTTTAGACGTAACAAAATCACCACATCATACAAAACAACGTATACAATTGAAGAAATTTTTAAACTTCCGATGTATATCCTCATACACTTCTATGTAATCTTCAAATCTAGTTTTAGCCCTTCAACTCCTGCAAATTTTGAATCAGTACCAATCTCATTACAGAAATCATTTATGTGGAAAGGAACCTTGCAAAAAAAAATCCATGCAAAATTAAAACAGAAATAACACTTTACATAATGCAAGTATATGTTTTTATGAACACTATTTTATCTCCAAAAAGTTTCTTTAAATATAAGTTTTGTTGAGTGAAGTGATTACTGCACTGGTGCCAAGCTCCTATATGGTGAAGACGGTACTGCGTTGAGAGCACTGTACAAAAAGTCACCGATTATGCGATGGAATCCCGAGTCCACGTTGACTGCGAATTTCCTTTCGTACAGGCCAGACAGATTCTGGCATCTAGCCCTAAAGTAGCTTAAAGGGCTTGAAACGTACTATACTGTGTTCGCATGCGCAAGAGGCTCGCGCATGCCCCTAAGCTGGCTCCGGGAAGATGAGAGCTACTTCTTGCATAGTACTGCACGGCCACCTTGGTCAGGGAGTCCTCTAGCTGACTGGGTAAGCATCATGCACCCTGAACATGAGGCTTCCACTACATCAGCAACCTCATGCATGGAGCCAAGGCCTCTTTTACCAACATGGGCCAATCTGGTGTGAGCTTCAGGTGGATCCTAATCAACGGGCTTGATGCGGCAACATGGAGAGATCAACGATCATCATAAGAAGGCTTGATGAACAAGCAACCTTTAGGTGAAGCTTCACTAGAAGATCTGATGAAGCTTCCTTAAGGAGAAAGCTTCCCCTTAGAGCATCACACGTATCAGTAAGAGCCTTAGACTGAAGGAAGCTTCCATTGGATGGATGCTACTCCAGAGTAAGGTAGGGCTGGCAGCAAGCCTGAACAACCTAAAGGAAGCTTCTCGTTGAGATGGTCAACTTGCCAAGACCTCAAGTGTAAAAGGAGGAGGTCTTGCCACTTCTCAGTATCCCAGCATCGCCTGTATCATCACTCCAACACCACTTGCAAGGCTCCATGCCTTAGCACTAGAGCACCTTCAAATAACGATGCTGCTGGATTTCGTTCGAAGACCCCTATAAGCCTGGCACTAGCGTGCTTGCCTTGGTGGAGGACGATGTTGGTTATCCCTCTAGGATCCATGTAAGCCTGGCAAGCTTTGCAAGCCAAGGAGGAGGTCAATGCCTCCAAGACCCTTGTAAGCCTGGCAAGGCCTGCCAGCCTGGGAGGAGGACGCCCTGAAATCCTGAAGGGTCTTCACTATTGCGACGGTGGTTGAGCCGAGACCCTTGCTCTGATGGCCTTGACGGCCTAACAGGGGGGTTGTGCCTCAGTTTATGGCGAGGAGTTATGTTAGAGCACACTGCTCAAGTGTTTCCATAGTTGTTTTTCCTTGTACCATGCTTGTTGTTTAGATAAGATTGAACTCCATAATTCTTGCTTCCGCTAGTTTCTCAATAGAGTGTACAAGGTTTTCTTGCTGGCCATAAAAGATCTTACGGTAGCAAGGGACCCCTTGCTGCATGAGAGCATGCGGTGGCTTTGTCGTAGCAAGCTAAAGAAAACACATGGTATCAGAGAAGTAGGTTCTTTGTCCAGCTAGTGCTCTTACAACAGTAGCAATAGTAGCTACAACATGAGTAGTGTGGATTGGTGAAGCAGTCCTTCACCATCCTTGTACAAGCTTGAGGAGGAGCAACGTTTGCATCTCTTAAGCGTGTAGCAAGACCGACCTTTGTGCGGTTGGCTTTCACAAGACAAAGAGCATACCATGTTCCACATGGTATCAAAGCAATAGGTGTTGCTCTAATCCTCTCAGCAAGTGCAGCAGTAGAAGGAGAAGCAGGATATTGTGTAGTGTTGGAGACGTTCTCCACCAACCTTGTACAAGCTCAACACCAAGGGTGGAGGTGACGGCGCTTCGCAGAGGAACGTGGTCGGCGTTCCACCTGCACAACAAGAAAGAGCATCATGGAGGAGGAGAATGTTGCGTTAGCTTCTCCTATCCTTGATGACCAATCTGTCTTCCATGGTTTGCACATGCGCCAAAAGTAGGGGCGCCATGTCGCAAACCAGGCACAGCGCCAAGCGAAAGAGGCACAACGCTTGGCTGAGGAGGCGCAACGCATGGCACAACAAGAAGCCGCAGCACGCCAAGCTCTGGAGCAAGAGAGGGAGTCGCTAAGGCAATAGATTGCCGCTCAAGAGCTCTTACGTCAACAGGAGCAACGGCCCCATGCATCTCAGCAATCTCTGCACGTTGCCCGACATCTGCCCTGCTCAAGACTTTGACTCAAGAGCTTCTAACCAAGACTCTGCTGCAGATCCCTCCAAGGCCCCTATAAGCCTCGCAAGGCCCGCCAACCCGGGTGGAGGCTACCGTGGAGGCCAGTCAACCTGAAGACTGGGCCAAGACCCTTGCTAAGACGGCCTGTAGGGCCTAACAAGGCGTTGCCCCTCTATGGGCCAGGAGTTGTGCTAGCCTAGTGTGCTTGCCTTTTTCCATGTACTATACTTTTATTGTACATCAATCAAGATTTCAGTCCAAATTCCCCATCCCTTTCCCTGCTATTGTACAAGCTATCTGTTGATCACCCAAATATCCTAGCAGGAAGAGTCCTAACCCTTGGTGTCTGCATCACTAATTCAACATGGTATCAGAGCATGCGGTGGCTTTGTCGCTACAAGCTCAGGAAAACACAAAACGTTTTTGATAGGTTGGACCTTAATAGTCTTCAATCTCCTTCATCAAGTGGAATTTGTACAAGTAACCACTTTGAGAAAAAAACACGGCTTGGCTTAAGAATTGAACACGAGAAGAAATATGCTTTTTATTGATTTTGAAACTTCATGCATGCCCTTTAAAATTATGACACTAGATAACTAGTAAAACTCTTGATACATAACTTTATGACAAAACATCCTTTCAAAAGATGTTTTCTTTATAGATCTGTACCTGTTCATGATCATCACTTCTCTTGGTAGAAAACGTCTTACAAAATCATAGAGATTCTAGAGAAGCGATCATAACCTTGCAATAACAATCACACTTGAGACGAATTAAGGAGAATGCAAGTGATGTTTGTATAACAAAGTGAATACAAAACGTAGCTTAAGAATATCTCCAAAGGATAAAGAATTGAAAGAGGAAGTAACATTTCACGTATATTAATTCATTAAAACAACTTTACTTGTTACCCTTCTTTTTGTTCTATCCAAGATATCATATGAAGTTACATGATTGGAAAGATGATAAAAATGAGGGGTTATTTCCCGATTTAGGGAAATAACCCCTCATAAAAAAATAAAAAATGTTTATCCTTGAACTTAAGGCATTTACATCTGTTTTTGAGGTGTTGAACTGGAAACGAAGGTGATATGTATAGTATGTTACTTGTAATAGAGACATTCATTATGGAACCAAGCTATTGCTAACGGAAGACACCACTAGTACAAACTGCAAATTCATCCAATTAGTTGTCCATTTGTGCTACGTTTGGAACATTGACCCCATGTATAAAATTAAAGGTTGATGATAAGGAAACGAGATTAAAAACAAGTATTGAACACTTTTATCACGAACAAGTAACAACATATAAAAACGTCTCGAATTCTTTGAGTAATGGATGGGATTTAAATGAAAGCAAGGTAAAACTCTTGAATTATTAAGAAGAATTGCTTTCATGAATACATGATTTGTGTTCAATAACAGATTCTCTTGGTTACTTTTGCTTCACATATGTTTTCATTTTTTGGTTGTGTTATAAACACTTGATATTCATTCATCTTCATGACATCTTGGCAAAAACTAAACCAAAAAGGAGCGTAGTGATTACACCCCAAACTTTTGATATTTTAATAAATGAACATGCTTGAAAGAAGTAAGCTTATAGGGTTTTCATTGTCATGCTACTATGTTTTCACGTATTCTTTGGTTCTTGGATAAGTACACAGAAAAAACACATTATTTGTAATTTACCAGATGAAACATTTAATAGACATCATTTTTATCATATGTTTATGTATAAAATATTTGAGATATTTCAAGTTCATGATAAAAACATTAGGATGAAATGTTTTCAGTTAACTAAAACATGAGGATGCGGAAAAGATATGAGGAAGGAAAGGAGTGACACCTTTCAAGTTGGCTTGTAAGCCTCTTTCTTCCAAAAAATTTATGCACGAGAAAAGTTTGCCTTTCTAGTGATCCATTCCAGTATAAAAGTCCCATCACTTTAGAATTTCTTGTTGGAAATCCAATCATTATCCATTTGGTGCAATAATTATCATCCAGTTGGTGCATAATTTGCATATGAAATAGTCCCATATGTAGAGAAATGCTTTGAAAATTCCAAGTTGATGACCATTTTTCATAATTTACAGAAACGCTCTTGATTTTTGGTGTGGGCATAAACTTGAGCAAATATTTTTTAAAGAATTAGAAGACTTTGTGTAGGTTGAAACAAATAGTATGTGTTTTGGCACCCTATCATGGGATTTACTTCTGAGTGTGTCATCTAATGAAGAGGTATGAAAATGCTATAATAGTGAAACATGACATTTGTGTCATCAGATTTGATAGTTTGTTCTGGATTAGCAATTGATAAGCTTGGCAATGACTACTAAGCAAATAGAGAGAAATGAATCTTTGATCCATTCTCATTATATTTTGATTCATGACCGTTATGATTGAAGTTGAGCTCAACCATCTTTGATTACCGACCTTTTTTGAACCTCACTTAAGTAAAAAAACATTGACATTTCATTTAATTGATTTCATGTAACAAAATTGGAGAAATGTTGTGTGCAAGGTGCTAATGAAAAAGCTCAACTTGAACTTTAAAACAAACAAAACTTTCAAAAAGTACTTCCCACTGGATTTATCATGACTTTAAATTTGCATTAAATGTTTAGGATCATACACTACCATCGCATTGTATTATATGATTTTTGAAATTTTGTGAGACTAAACGCATGATATTCTTATAACATTACATATTGCATCTCCTCTAATGCTTAAAAACTAGAGATTCACGGAATGATAGAGAATACTAGAACTTAAGTTGTTTAGTCTTTCCACTTAGATGAAGACACATGTAGCATTGAATTCATGTTGGATGTTTGCATGGATGTGCAATTGGAGTTATGTTCACTCAACGTTAGATCTCCCACGACCTTCCTAAGCACTCTTGATCTTTCAAGATGCTTGTGTCACCAATCTTCAAAGTGAA
Source organism: Penium margaritaceum (assembly GCA_023375785.1). Taxonomy (NCBI): domain Eukaryota; kingdom Viridiplantae; phylum Streptophyta; class Zygnematophyceae; order Desmidiales; family Peniaceae; genus Penium; species Penium margaritaceum. The sequence goes on along the minus strand of SZWC01021688.1, from coordinate 5,390 downwards.
TGTACAAAGAGTATGAAGTGGGAAAAATATTGGGACATAAATAAAGTTATGTATAAGACTCTAATTCATTTGATTACCTATAAAGTATTTCTCTATATATGGGACTCTTGGAAAATACAGATGATGTTATTTTGTAGAAAGAAACTTTTTTTCCTGAATTTTCCATGTGTTTCAATACACATAAGGATGAAACGGCTAAGATGAGAAATATTTATGAGGTCTTGATGCTGAGGAGTCTGGAATCCCCACGTTCCTTCAAGTAATTCACATTCAGTTTAACTTTCGACACTTTGAATGTTTACAGGTGATTTCATTTGTAGAATTTAATGTAAAGGATTTTATGCATGTAAGAAGATGGTGAGTGTTTTTTTTGGGAAAGGAAAAAAGTCTAGATTTGAACGGGTTATGGTTCAAGCATGAGAACCTTTTTAAACGGATTTTAAGATATATTGTGTTTTTGGCATCTCATTGTGTATAAAGGTCTTAAATTAATTGAATAATTTTCTATTCATGTTAAAAACACCTTGAAAAAAACAAAACATTCGATGAATTGCATGAAATGTTGTGAAATTCATCAAATCGTTAATCTTTGGAAAATCATTGTTTAATGTGATTATAATTTGTTTTTGATATTAGGGCAAGTTTTCAATGGAATGTATTTAGGAGATACCTTTATAGTAAAAACAAATTATTCATAATAATAAAATATTTTATTTTGTTTTTTTTCCCGTGAAATGTATTTTCTTACTTATGATAATGTGTTATTTTTAATATTTTGATTTGAATTTAATGCATAAGGGGAAATAATTTAGCTTTTTAGTTTATTTATTACATGATAGAGTGCCTTAACTTAACATATATTCCTTTTTGGTTTGATATATTCTTGTTTATTTGAATACATTTTCTAAATGTTTTAATTATATCTTAGTTTTACTGCCCACGGTGTTACCTATTATTATGTCAGTTTGGCGTAGGTTTGAATACAGATGAATTTCCATTACTCATGCTTACAATTTGAAAACCACAGGTACGAATACATTGCATTGATTTGGTTGATATAATTGCTTTGGATAGGAATACCTTCAACTTTGTTCCTTCTTTCGTTCTTTTGCTTTTTAGACGTTCCAACATGCATTTCCGTGTACATTACAGTTTTTTATACATATTTTTTCATTTGTCCCTCATCTTGAAGGCCAAACTACAATGTAGAAACTCATGTCATTTCATTGATCTCCCATTCCATGGACTAAACAAACAAAGATGTGTTTATTTGTATTTGAAACGACTATTCCATTCATGAGTATGTTATGTTTTCTTTTTGAGGTAGCCATTTGCGGTTCAAAATGATTCACCTTCTTTCATGAGCAGATATATATTGAGACGTCAGCAAATTGAGAGGTCATATGCAAGATCTTGTGTTTAGAAATTTGATTTTGCTTAGTTTCATTCCAATTGTGGGTTGTTGTGCAGGAAATGGAAGAGAAAATGGAATGACATGAGATAATAGGAGACTCCTTTCTTATCATTCATTGTCCTTGGTTGAAAGAGGTTGAAAGATCAGATTATTTGGTTTTTCTCATACGGTCCGTGCTGAAAATACTCCCTGAATGGCCCCCTTGGAGAAAATGCTCCAATGGCTTCCAAGATGTTTCGCTCAAATAGTTCTTTTCCTGCTTGGAACGGTCAAGATGCTTGTGTGGATATGCCGAGAAATGCAACCTTCCTTACGACCGAAGCAAAAGATCATGTTTTCATCGGTAGCTGGTCAAGATGAGCGCTGTGTCCTTAAATCGTCGCGAGGTGCGACCGTCTGTTGGAATTTATTTTAAAAGTTGAATTCACAGTTACTGTATGGCCAGCGGCGTGTTAAGAGAAATGGACAGTAGCCTTCATGAAGCACGTTTCTGTATAGTTATGAAGTCTTGATGCTAAGGAGTTTGGAATCCCCACCTTCCTTGAAGTAATTCACATTCGGTTTAATTTTCAATAACATCAATTTTTTCGGTAATTTCATTTGTATAATTGCATGGAAAGGAGTATGTTCATGTAAGAAGATCGTTAATGTTTTTTTAGGAAGGGAAGAAAGGTTATACTTGAATGGATTATGGTTCAAACATGAGAACCTTTTCAAACGGATTTTAACTTGTGTTGTGTTTTTGGCATCTCATTGTGCATGAAGGTCTTAAATTAATTGAAGGATATTCCTCATGCATATTTGCAACAATTTTAAAAAATCAAACATTCGATAAACGGCATGAAATGTTGTGAAATTCATCAAATCATTAATCCTTGAAAAATCATTTTTCAATTTGATTTTAATTCATTTTTTAGATTAGGGAAATTTTTTCATGCAATGTATCGATGAGATATCTTTGCATTCGAAAAAATCAATTTTATTTGTTATCATGAATTATTTTATTATATCTTTCCACGCGAAATATGTTTTCTTTCTTATGATTATGTGATGTTTTCACTAATTTCATTTAAATTTAATGGATAAGGGAAAAAAGTTTAGCTTATAAAATTAGTTTTTACATGATAGAGTGCCTTCATTTAAGATATATTCCTTTTTGGTTTAACATATTATTTTTATTTGAAAAGTGATTCTAAACGTTCTCGTTGCATCTCAAATTTATTCGATAGTGTTACCTGTTATTTTTTAATATTGGCGTAGGTTTGAACATTCATGAATTTCCATCACTCACGTTTACAATTTGAAAATCACAGGTACCAATACATTGCATTGATTTGGTTGATATAATTGCTTTGGATAGGAATACCTTCAACTTTGTTCGTTCTTTATTTCTTTTGATTTTTAGACGTTCCAACATGCATTTCTTTGTACCCTGCAGTTTGTTTTATTGGTTTTCATTTGGACTTTGTCATAAAGTCCAAACTAGAATGTAGCAACCGATGTCATTCGATTGATCCGTCATTCCATCGACTGAACAACCAAAGATGTTATGCTTTATTTTTGAGGTATCCATGTGCGATTCAAAATGATTAACATTTTTTCATGAGCAGATGAATATTGAGACGTCAGCAAATTGAGAGGTCATATGCAAGATATCGTGTTTAGAAGACATTTGATTATGCTTAGTTTTATTGTAATTGTGGGTTCTTATGCAGGAAATGGAAGAGTAAATGGAATAACATGAGATAGTAGAAGGATACTGCCTTCCTATCATTCACTTTACTTGGTTTAAAGAGGCTGAAAGATCAGATTACTTGTTTTTAATGTCCGGTCCGTGCTGAAAATACTCCCTGAATGGCCCCCTTGCAGGGACTGCTCCAATGGCTTCCAAGATGTTTCGCTCGAATAGTTCTTTTCCTGTTTGGAACGGTCAAGATGCTTGTGTGGATATGCCGAGAAATGCAACCTTCCTTACGACCCGAGCAAAAGATCATGTTTTCATCGGTAGCTGGTCAGGATGAGCGCTGTGCCATAAAATCGTCACCAGGTGCGACAGGCCGTTGGCATTTACTTTAAAAGTTGAATTCACAGTTACTGTATGGCCAGTGGCCTGTTGAGAGAAATCGACAGTAGCCTTCATGAAGCGCTTTTCTGTACAGTTATGGCCTTCTTCGGGCCGGACCAGTTGGCCTCTTTTCGCAATGTGGGCCTTAATGGAGAAATGCAACGGGGCTTGACAATGGAATGCTTGGCGACGGCTGGGGACGATCGAGTAAGGATCTGGGTCTTTCATGTTTCCCGTAGCTTCTATTGGTTACGAGAACTTCGACGATGTACGTGGACACCAGATTCAATGCCCGCGATCATGGATTCATACAATCGGACATAGTTGGCCAGAATTCGAACGAAACAGGCATGAACTTAGTAA
>SZWC01021687.1:0-19610 GCA_023375785.1 Penium margaritaceum | reverse complement strand
ACCCTCGAGCCTTTCTCAGGCACTCTGCAGCTACTCCCTTGGGCGCATCAGCTTTTCCTCCAGGTGACATCGGCCCGCGAGGCAGCAGTAGCGCATCAGGAGACTTCCCTCGCTGCAGCAGTCATCGCATCACCACCATCTTCCCTCCTGTAGTCACCCTCATCCACCTCCATCACTACCTCATCTTCCTCCTCCTCTTCGACCCCGTCTACACCCACGCAGACGTAGGGCGTTGCAGGAGATGCCCAGGGGAAGAAGAAGAATAGGAAGCGCGGATCGGGTCAGCAGCAGCCGTCATCCAGTGGTAGCAGTGGCCGTCCCGTGCATTGCTATAACTGTGGAGGCGCCCATCGCTACACCGAGTGCCAGCAGCCGCTTGACTGGGCGTACATCACTCGTGAGCTTCAGGCTGCCCATGCTTCTTGCACCGCCTCCGGCACGTCGCCCGCACACTCCTCTGGACGCGCGGCGACCACGACTGCAGCTGTTCCTGCGTCCTTACCAGCAAGGAGCAGTGATCCAGGCCCACGCGACCGCACCATCGCCAAGCTTCCTCATCTTCTGGTGCTTCGCTTTCAGGGAGGTGCAAGTGTGTTGTCATTGTCGAGTGGGTCACAGACTGCTTGTTCGTCAGTCCTCGTGACTCGTGATGACACGTGTGGGGGAGCACAGTCCGCATGTGATGATGATGGGCCTGACTACACTGACTGGATTCATGAGTCTCACCTTCGTGATGTACGTCATTCCTTCCCACTGACGGCTCAGCGTCGCTCTGATGCTGAGTGTTCCATTGCTCGTTGTATAGTGACGTCCACCAGTCGTGACTCCGGTGGCACCTGGATCATCAATTCCGGTGCCACCCATCACATGACGTGTCGTCGTAGTGACTTTGTGGTACTTGGTCCTGTCACGACTGTCCGTTCTGTTCGTACAGGCTCTGGTCAGTCCTTGCCGGTCCATGGTATTGGGGTTGTATGCTTTGATGGTCCATCTGGCCCCCTGTATCTCTCTAACGTGCTGTTTGTGCCTGATCTTGAGCTCATTCTGCTGTTTGTGCGTGCTTGCACTCTGATGGGTCTCTCCGTTGAGCATACCGCTGATTCAGTGACTGTGACTGCTCTTGACACCTGTAGCATTGTCCTGCGTGCTTCACTTATAGATGATTTTGTATCGCATTGCTCGGCCCTCCTCCCCTTGCTCTCCCTCCTCCTCTGGTCGCGTTTTTGTCACTGGTGTTCTATCCTCGGAACACCAGCGGTTGCTTCACCGTCGTCTGTGTCACGTGGGCTCCGACACTGTGTCGAAGCTCATTCGGACACAGCCTGCTCTCGGTCTTGACGTGGCTTCTTTCGAGAAGCCATCCAAGACCGACTATCTTCTTTGCACTCAGGGGAAGATGCACCGGTGCACTTATCCTGATTCGCGTTCCCGAGCACTGAGGCCTCTTGAGTTGGTCCACTCGGACCTGCTCGGTCCTCTCCCGGTCGAGTCCCTGTCCGAGAGGGGCCGGTATGTTCTGACGATGACTGATGACTTCACCCGGATGCGGTGGGTCTACAGTCTGCGTCAGAAGAGCGACGCCGCCCTTGCGGTTCGGCTCTGGCTCATGATGGCTGAGCGTCAGTCTCGCCACACGCTACATACGTTTCGCTCGGATCGCGGCGGCGAGTCCCTTGGAGAGATGGACTCCTTCTTTGCTGAGCATGGCATTTTTCACCAGGTCTCCGCTCCTGTTACCCCACAGCAGAACAGTGTATCTGAGCGCTGGAACCGCACCATGGAGGATGTGGTTCGTGCCATGCAGTCTGAGTGCGGTCTCCCGGAGTCCTTCGCCTTTGAGGGCTTTGCCTACATGACTTGGGTCTGGAACCGCCTCCCGCATTGTCCGCTTCCGGATCATGTTACACTGTACAAGCTCTGGTTTGGCCATCGTGCTGATCTACATCTCGCTCGCGTCTGGGGTTCCCTGGCCTCCGTGTGGTACACCGAGGACCAACAGGGGTCCAAGGTCTCCCCTCGGGGTCGTTTGTGTGCCTTCATCGGCATCTCCCCGCGGTCGAAGGACTGGTGCTTTTGGGACCCCACTCGCCGTCGTGTCATTGAGTCCAGTGACGCGCTGTTTTTTGAGTCACTCACATACCGTGACCTGACTTCGATCACAGCCCTCTCTGCAGCTCATGTCCCTTCCTGTGAGGGTCCTCGGTGGATGGGGGAGACTTCTCCGCCACCGACCATTCCTCGTCAGGCTGATGTGTCCGCTCGAGTCCCCTCTTTGTCTTCAGCACTTGATGATCCGGCTATCATTGCCGTTGGTCCAGAGATCCCGCCTGTTCAGCCTGTTTCACACCCCACGGGTACCGCTGCTCTCACGCCTCCTCCTGCACCATCACCTGTGTCTACTGGCACCCCTGCTCCGGTGTCTGACCCAGTCCAGCCCACTCCTGTCCCTAGGTAGGCTGACACTCCTGCCTCAGTGTCTGGGCCAGCCTTGCCTGCTGTCACACCCAACTCTGTGTCCCCCACACACGCATCTCCTCACACGGCATCTCCGGCTGCCTCGTCTCAGCCCTCCCTCACCAGCTGTGGTCGCACCTGTCCCTTTGGTCGTACCTGTTCCTGAGCCTGAGGTGTGCCCCTCGACCTCTGGTTACTCCCGTGAGCCCGGTGGCCGCCTTCGACCACTGGATTCCGGAGCTCAGCGAGCGTCGGGTCCCAGACCCAGGCGTTCCTCTTGCAGCATCGCGAGCGGTGATCCAGGCACAAAGGCGTTAGGCCTGAGTGTCTGCACTGAGCTTTCATAGGTACACCCAGCGTGCCCCATAGGGCACGACCTGGTCACTCGCGAGATCCATATCGCCTGTGACGCAACAGCTGATCTGGTGGCCGTCAGGCCTGACACTGAGGCGTGTGCACTTGCCACGCAGAGTTCCCCCTCTATGGCGCCTGACCCGGGCACATTGAGGGAGGCTTTCTCATCGCAGGATGCTGATGCCTGGTGAGCTGCTTGCGAGGATGAGCTTCGCGCTATCCGAGAGCACAGAGTCTACGAGCTGGTCGACCTTCCTCTGGGAGGAAGGTAATTCAGGTCAAGTGGGTCTTTCGCAAGAAGGTGAAGCCGGATGACTCACTGGAACGCTACAAGGCCCGCTTGGTCGTCAAGGGGTACTCTCAGATTGAGGGAGTTGATTACACTGGCACCTTTGCCCCTGTCGGCCGCATGACCTCAGCTCGAGCTCTGTTCGGTGTAGTGGCTCAACATGACTGGGAACTGCACCAGATGGATGTGAACAACGCATTCCTCCATGGCTCTCTGGATGAGGAGTTTCACGTGGCTCAGCCAGCAGGTTTTGAGGACGGTGACAAGGTCTGGCGCTTGCGCAAGTCCTTGTACGGCCTCAAGCAGTCTCCACGGTGTTGGAACCGGGAGATCACTGGCACCTTGACTTGCGCATGATACGTACAGAGCGAGGCAGACCCCTCGCTCTTCATCCTACCGACACCCGAGCGGTTCACCGCCATCCTGGTCTATGTTGATGACCTTCTGATTGCGTCTCCGTCCCTGGAGGCCGTGAAGGAGGCCAAGGCTGTCCTGCAGACTGCCTACAGGATGAAGGACCTCGGTCCTGCATCGGTGTTTCTTGGTATGGAGATCATGCGAGATCGCAGACATCGGACACTGTTGCTGCATTAGGCCCGATACGCACGAGTCTTGGGGGAGCGTTTTAGCGATCTCCTTGGTGTAGTGCCCACAGCTTCCACACCCCTCACACCTGATGGGCAGGATGCCCTGAAGGTGGATGACCCTACACAGCTGGGGGAGACAGTGGACGTGACCTTGTACCTCCGTCTCATTGGATCTGTGATGTACTTGGCCACTACCACGCGTCCTGACATCGCGTTCGCCGTCAACCTCCTCGCTCAGTTCTCGCAGGCTCCACGTGCGAGAGTTCTTCACGCGGCTGTGCGAGTGGTACGGTACGTGGTCTCCACGCCGTATCTTGGACTCTGCTTTTGTCGGCAGTGTTCGGTGGTCCTTGACGGCTACACTGACAGCGACTGGGCTTGGAGCCCTGATGGGCGCAGTCGTACTGGCTACGTGTTTCTGCTCGGCAGTACCGCTTTGTCTTGGCGAAGCGGGAAGGAGGGCTGCATCACACGTAGCTCGTCGGAGGTAGAGTATGTGGCTTTGGGCGCAGGGGCTCCTGAGGCAGTTTGGCTGCAGCGCTTGTTTCTTGAGCTTGGGCAGTCAGTACTTGCCATTGTGCTGCGTTGCGACAACCAGAGTGCTCTCGCCATTGCGGAGAACTCTGGTGTTTTTCATGCTCGCACAAAGCACATTGCGCTTGAGCATCACTTTGTTCGTGATCTGGTGGAGCGATGCGTGATCTCCATCATGTGGGTTGGCACTGACTTGCACCGTGCTGATTTCTTGACAAAGGCCCTTGCCCGCAGAAAGTTCCTGGTGGCCATTCGTTCTGTTGGGCTTCGCCCCGTGCGTGACAGTGGTTGAGTGTGGGATGTGCGTCTGCGTCTCATCTGTCTGTGACACCCACTATGTGGTTGTACCAGTGCTGCACGCATATGGACATGCGTACCATCGGGTCATGGGGGAGTGTTGTGGTTTGTGCCGTTCCTGTACAGTTTACTGTGACCACTCGGCCGTGTCCATACTCGTGCAGATCCCTGAGGCAGGCGGCCCTGGTGACATCGGCGCGACGACAGGCGGCGGACTACCAGCTTGGAGCTGAACGACTACTGTTCCAGAGCCCCAGATGCCATCGGGACTCTTTGCTGTGTCTTCTACGTCTTGCAGGCGTCTTTCGGCAGACTGACCATGAGGCCTATTTGCATGTTTTTACATTGTATGTCCTCTGTCTGTCGATGGATGCATAAATGTGACCAGTCGTAGCGTTCTTCTTTTGATTCTGCACGTCTAGGTTCAGACGGCGTAGCATTCGGACATGGGTGCGCAGAGTTACGGCCAAAACAGTTGTTTTGGGCCGGTTTTAGGACAGCTTTTGGACTGCCGCGTGCGACACCCGCCGTGCGCCGCGGCAGGTATTAATGCCATGGACCTGTCATTTGTCATTTCTCTCTGCATATGCTATAATGAAGCATTCTGACACTGTGCCTTGTGTCTCCTAGCCAAACCCTTGCCGTTGTGTGTACGACCTGTGACTGTCGTCACCGTCTGATCAGGCACTGAAGCCTGGTCAACGGCTGTGTTGCTAGGAAGCTTCTACACACTTTCTCATATCTGACTGTACCTTTGCGTCTGCAGCGTCAATTGGAAATGATCTAGGGCATGCAGGCCAATGCAAAAAAGAGCATGAGCTCTGTGTGTAAATGCGATGCAAAACGGCAAGAATGTAGCTAAGTCTAGAACGCTGAATACAAAAGAATAAGGAGAGAATACAAATGAGCCCCTAGCGGGCTTAAGTAGGGGCGTCGACAGCTAGCCGCACCGGGCCTCGTCACCCCCGCTGAACCTAAACGAGTCAGTAGGGAGAAAACACTGCGTACACCACTATAACAATAACGGTGGTCTCCTCGAGGCACCGGAACAGCTCTCCGAGTGCCCGGATCTTGACCACCGAGAAAATAGGAACAGTGCCAGAAAATCTCGGAATCAACGTCCAGACATCACTCACGGCTTTCCGAACATCAGAGGCGCTAATACAGCAACCGGATCTCCTCGTTGCAATGGTATAGTCCACCGGATGCGGGGGTCTCAACCCACCGAGAAAACTCTCCTAGCTCCGGAGCAGGGCTGATGGCGATATTACCGGTACCGCGGTATACCGCGATTTCGTACCGCGGTATTGCTGTACCGCGGTACGGTGTTTTTTTAACGGTACCGGTACGGTATCGGTACTGACCTGGCAGGGTACCCCTCTTCTCTATCGCGGTACTGTACCGCGGTATAGTACCGCGGTACAGATTAAGTCAATAGTTCGATGTTGAAGATGTAACGGTAACGCGGTAGGAAAAATCAGCGAGACTGAAAATGACAATGACGAATGCCGGCTAACGAGGACAACATACAAGGTTTGACATTGTTGTCAACATTAATGAGGTCACTCATGCATTGCGAAACAAATCAGTGTTACTGTTATGTTCATTGTACATAAAGAATATTGACCAACATTCGACATTTTTTCCATATCCAAAAGTCTGAACAACACATTCATATTTCTCTCAAATGTACATGTACCGAAAATAGAAGTTGTCTATCTCGAAAGTGAGAACTGAGATAGAATGTTCTCTCATTGTAATATTTTAAAAATGATCCCTGCGAATAGAAACCTGTCCAATTTTGCTTGATATGGCTCGTTCAAATGCGATGTCCGCCAAATTTCAGATATCAGGTCATAGTTGTACCGAAGTTGATTAACAGGAAGGAGAAATGGTGAAGAAACGCGACCCCGAATGGTTGAATTGACAAGTGACAAAGCTATTCCGCATGAGAGTCGGAAGGCGTCGAGACCGAAACCAAAGCCGGAGGTCGGGTTTCGTCGTTCAACTGATCGTCGCGTTGCCCATCCCTGACGGGATGTAGAAAGATACACCCCCCCCCCCTTCTCATGCCTTGGAAAGCCACCCTCTCCATTTATCGATACCCAAGTTCCAACAGAAAATGTTTCATATTGCGTCACATTTCTCTCATGTCTAGATTTGCAGTTGCGGAGAAGTTTAGTCCACCTCTTTAACAAATTTCCTTTTTTTAATACACGTCTATAGTCGCCTTCCTACTTCATCTGTCCTCGGCATGTTTGCTTTTCTCACTCATCATAAAATTTTAGATAATGTAACAAGGGCATTGCTTGTCTATTTGAGTACCGCGGTACACTTATTATTATGAATTGCGTCTTGTGCATTATACCGTGTACCACTGTACAGTATGAGTACCGCGGTAATTTAGCGATACTGGTCTTACCGTGGGAGCGTTACCGGTATCGGTACTAACCTCCCAACGAAGTAGGATACCGCGGTACTCAATACCGTGGTATCCGAGTACCGCGGTATTGAGTATCGCGGTACCCAAATACCGCAGTATTGCAGCCCTGCTCCGGAGAAGCCAAAAGGGCTGCCGGAACGCATCGACCGCGTCTCGCCGGCGCTGTTGTAGGTGCTGGAGAAGTCTCGGTAGAGTCCGGAGGCCCGTCGTGTCATCACGCCCTCCTCTACCATATACCACCAACGTGGGTATATGGATAATGCATCAGCGTCAGTCGTGACGGGCGGAAGCCACACAAACCAACACTCCCCCTGGCTGACATAGCTGTCCACGCGAGAACAAATGAACGAAGGCATGGAACAACAACGTATGCCAAACCACAATCCGCACTTGTCAACCACACACACACACACACTCATCTGCTACCCATCTAAGGTCTCCCTAGACACTGGCACATCCGACCAAGTGTCTGGGTCTCGACCAATAGACGAATGATGCACACGCATACAAACCAGTGTAATGCACATCATACACATGTCAGACGACAAAATGGTCTCTTCGTGACAATGGCGGTACCAGTGTCCGGGTCTCGACCACTACGAGCAATCCAACAGGTGTCTGTGTGCCCACCACAATAGCATCATCAATCAACACATATGATCATAGAGGGTCTCCTCGTAACACGGGTGTACCTCACCACGTGTCAGGGTCACTACCACTATGAGCAAACCAGCATGCATGCACGTGCCACCCGTAGTATGGCCACACACCAAGACACAGAACCCCATGGTCTCCTCATGACACTGGTGCAACCGACCAAGTGTCCGGATCTTGACCAACGGAGTGCGGCCGTAGTATGCTCATAGTAGAGGATGGACCCCTCACCATGCATCTCCCATAATGTCGCGTCAGGTCGAGGTCCACACAACACTCCCCCTGGGCAGATGAACCTGGTGGCGATGTCCTTGACGGAGATGCTGATGCCGTAGCTGATTAGATCCTGGACGATGAATCATGTGGTCTCTCCGTCATAGAGAGATAGTTGCCTTGTCATGTAGGAGTCGGCATCCTCCCTCAAAGACAAAGTGGTGTCTCCGGTTACGAGTCCTCAAGTAGCAGCTGCATCACCTGGGGTGTACGAGTCCTCGCGTGACTGCCAAGGATCCCAACTCACGGTCTCTCCTGTGTCCGCTCTACCTCGATGCATCTGTGTACAACGGAGGAAAGGGAATGGACGAGCAGCACGCGAGCGTGGATGAAGTGGCGGAGCTGGCCTCTAACGCGAGATAGAGCACACTAAGGCCCAAGGGTGTACGGCAAGAGGAGGAGGGCTGGAGCGACAAACCCGATCACCACTCATGAACGAAGGGGACGATGGAGCAGTTGAATTGGGTGGATGAAGGTGCATGATGGAAGCAGCAGAAGAAGGAGCGATGACGGAGTCGACAGGAACGACGATGGCAAAAACTGAAGGCACGCTCAGCTCCCCTGTGGTAGTGTCTCTAGCTGACATCATACTCGGAGCTGGTACAAGATCCTCCCCGAGTGTGGGTGTGCCAGATGATGGTGGCGTAAAGCTCATGCTGATAGTAGTAATGCTCCCCTCCTCTGAGAATCGCTTTCGCGCTGCCATCACCTCCCACTGCAACATCACTACACGCTCTTGCAGGTCTGCGTAATGTGCCTCGGACATGTGGAGGTGGCCCATGTCTGCCTCACGTAGGATAAACTCTGCCTCACTGGATCCTGCACATGCTGACTACACTACTCGTGAGTATAGCTCTATGCGCATCTCTGCTGCTGAAGATGATGGAGCTGGTGTTGCTGTATCCTCCTGGGGGTCAACGAAACTCGTAATGTGCTGAGATGCTGGAACATCGGATGGAGCTGCAGGTGTCGCATCCACACCACAACTCGTGTCTGTCATACGAGGAGTGAGCGGTCGCATGCCGAGAGAGAAGGAGGAGGAGTCTTCAGAGTCCGTAAAGCATGTGGATATATCGTCCGTGCAGGTACTGCCACTATCAACATTGATGTGATCAGCAAGGTCACCAATAGGTGAACACGGGAGGGTACAACTCAGCTCCTGCTAAGAAGGTGACTCCATCCGCCTGTATGGATCTGCTCCAGTGTCCTCGAATGCCGCCGTAGTGGATATAGGTGTGCAGGATTTTGACTCGACAATGCCCGTCAAGGCAACGAGCAAGCGCAGCTGGCGCTCACGCACTGTCTCGCCGAGAAGGCTGGTCGCTGCCACCTGCTCGATGATAGAGTGGGGACCACCATCTGACTCTGTCATGTATGTAGCTGCTCCGTTGTGTGTACGGGAATCCGGAGACTCAAGGAACATGGGTGACTCCTCACACTGGAGCTGGTCCTCAGGTAGCGCAGATGACATGGTGAAGCCAGCTGAGTTTGCTACACCACATGTCCAAGTCACATGTCTCAGAACTGCTGCTCTCAAGACTGCCTCAACCTCTAAAAGACCGGCCGGCCGACTCTGCTCATGCACTACAACCGCTATCAGGCTGGAGTGAGTCGCGTTGCGCCAACGCCCCTGAAAATCCGTATGGGGCATCCTGATCCGCATGATACTCCTGTGCCACCGCTAGGCCGCCACTGGTCGGAGTCGCGAGTGGCACCGCCCAAGCATGCGGGACTTGCACTCCTCCTGATGCAACCTGCTGCTGCAGAACGTCTAGCTCCTACCCCAGCATAGATGTCGCCCTCGATGACATGAACGTCTCAAGCACTACAACCTCCACCGGACTAGTGTGCGCCTGCCGTACACATTGCCCCAAAAGTCCGGTATACACATCCTGATTCGTACAGGACTCCTGTGCCACCGCCGGGCCCCCACCGGTCAGATCCTCGAGTGGCACCGCCCACGAACGCCGTGCCTGTGCTCCTCTTGATGTCACTTGCTACTGTGGAAGATCTGGATCCCGCCCGGACGATGACAGGCAAGTCGCCACCATGAACGCCATGCCGGGATCAGACTCCACGCCACGTACTATCACCGTATCATCTGAGTCTGCGTGAGCTGACGCTCGGGCACCATGGCCTGGCGTGAGTGCGGATCCTATCGCTACGGTCACAACAGGCAATACGTGGTGACCACACTCCCCCTTGACAGGTACCACAACGGAAGCCGAGGAGGTGGAGGGTGTATCAAGACCAGCGTGAGTACGGCGTACAGAGCGGTGACGCCGACGCTGCGGGGACACACAACTGGAACGGCTGCTTGAAGACATGTCATCGCGAGGTGGCGCCATGGTGGCAGGAGAGTGGAGGATCCAGAGGATGGTGGCAGCCTGGGATAGGCCGACAAGTGAAGCTAAAGGGATAGCATCGAATGAGGAAGAAAGAGAGGATGAAGGAGATGTGGTTGAAGAGGCCGTCGACAAACTAGTAGCAGAAGCATGCTCAGTGACGACGAGGTCACAAAGCCGCTGTACCATCTGCCGCAGGCCGTGGATCTCGGCGAATATGCTCGCCAGAGGTCCAGCTAGGGGATCTACCAATGCCAGCAAATCCGTATGCTGTGGAGGACGCACGTTCGGACAAGGCTGAAGCCAAGGTGGATGCCAGCCGCGAGGGCGCGCCCAGCAGCGACACCAACCATGACGTCCATCACCATAGTAATAGCAGGTAAATGCGTAGGGCGCCTGCTCAAATGTCTGCGCACTCATCTCGTGCGCTAGATGATACATAGGTGCCAAGGGCACCTATGTATCGTCCCGGTGGTAAACACCAAGCTGCGGGAGAGGATGAGGCCAGTAGGTACTGTCACTCCTAGAGGTCACGGCATCGGGGTGAGCAAACGTGACCAGACGGGACAAGCTACAGTACCATAGCACGCCCGAAGACTAGAGTTTGACTAGCTACGGCTACTAATGTTGGTGCCACTAATAGAGCAAAGAATGTCCCAAGAAGAGAAGGATTGGCGGCTGCAGGTGTGGCTGCTGCTCCAAGCGGTAGACAACCCAGCCCTTGGAGGCTGAAAGACTCGAATCTGCCATCAATCCTACGGAGTGAAGTGCGCGCACCAATCCACGAGCTCCAGGGAGACGTCGGTCCAGGACACGTCTCGAAGCGGAGATCGCCGCCAACAACACAATCAGATGTCAGCTGGGATTGCAAAACTGGAAGCACTGTAACAACCGCTCTACACTAAGCAGTCGTTGCCATTGGACCGCCACATCCGCTGCTACTACGGAAGCTATTGTTGCTGCTAAGACTGGTACTTCTATTGGTGGCGGTGAGATGCCGGGATATGCCGTGGCCCTGCACGATGGATTGAAACAATCTTTCCCCTCCTTTTTTTTAATTCTCTCTTCTCGCCCTCACCCCCGTGTGTTGTTTGTTTTTTTTCTATTCACCACTTGCTCTCAAGTGCACCCCCTCTCTATATTTTTTTCACTCGTACCCTCTGTTCTCGATTGCCCCAAAGCTGGGGCAATTAAGAAAACAGGGGGAGAGGGGGGGGTGTCCTGATTGTCTGACCCTCCCTCCCGTTCACTGCTCACGCACTCGCTTGCTGAGCGAGCGAGTGAGCGAGCAAGTGGCAAACGGAGGAGCAGGGTTCCGCCCCTCTCCGCCGTCGGCCCCTCCGTCGGTCGGCCGACGGGGCCGGCGGGCCCCTCCGAGGGGCCCCTCGGGGGGGCTCGATGGGGCCCTCTGAGGGTCCCCTCAAGAAGAGGGTAGGGGGGCGAACGGGGCCAACAGGCCCCCTCGGAGAGGCCCCCCTGATGGGGGTCAAGGAGGTCCATCCGAGGGGACGCGGGCACTCAGAGGAGGGCTGCGAGGCCCTCCTAGAGCAGCAGTTGTAGCGGCGGGTGCAGCTGCTACGGTTGCTGCTGCTGCTACTGCTTCCGCCGCTACTGCTGCTGCTGCTACCTGTGCAGCAGCTGCTGCTGCTGCTTGATGCTGCCACCGCTGCTACTGCTACTGCTTCCGCTGCTGCTATTGCTAAACTGCGTAGCAGCTACTACTGCTGCTTGCTGCTATTGCGGTTGCCGCTTGCTACTGCCGCCGCTACTGCCGCCGCTACTGCTTGCTTCTGCACGCTACTGTTGCTGCCACCGCTATTATAGTGGCTGCTATTGCTACTACTGCTGCTATGTGAGGCTGTTACGAATGCTTGTGCTGGCTGTTGTTGTTGTAGCTACCGCCGCTGCTGCTGTTGGTGTGAGCGGCAGCTCTGCCTCCACTGCTCCTGTTGCATGGCACTGTAGTAGCTGTGGCTGCCATGTCTGCAACTGCTACTACTGTTGCCGCCGTAGTCCCTAATGCTATTGTGCGCGGCTCACCGCCTCTGTGGTGTCCACGTGCATTCATTTCGCGCTCCCTCACGTTGCTGCTGGTGTGGCACCACGTGGCGAGTTCTGTTTGCGTTTCGCCCACTGCTTTTGCTTCTGCTGCTCACAAGCCCCCCCGTGCTCTGATACCAAATTGGAAATGATTTAGGGCATGCAGGCCCATACAAAAACGAACATGAAATCTGTGTGTGAATGCAATGCAAGACATCAAGAATTTAGCCAAGTGTGGAACGCTGAATATAATAGAACAAGGAGAGAATACAAATGAGTCCCTACCGGGCTTGAGTAGGGGCGCTGGCAGCTAGCCGCACTGGACCCCGTCACCCTGCTGAACCCAAACGAGTCAGCAGGGAGAACACACTGTGTACACCATGATAACAATAACGGTGGTCCCCTCGAGGCACCGGAACAGCTCTCCGAGTGTCCGGGTCTCGACCAGCGAGAAAACAGGATCAGTGCCAGAAAATCTCGGAATCAATGACAAGACATCACACACGGCTTTCCGAACACCGGAAGCGCTAATAGAGCCACCAGGTCTCCTCGTTGCACTGGCACAGTCCACCGGGTGTGTGGGTCTCAACCCACCAAGAAAACTCTCCTAGCTCAGGAGAAGCCAATAGGACTACCGGAACGCATCGACCGCGTCTCGCCGGCGCTATTGTAGGTGCTGGAGAAGTCTCGGTTTAGTCCGGAGGCCCGTCATGTCGTCACACCCTCCTCTACCATATACCGCCAATGTGGGTATAAGGATAATGCATCAGCGATTGTGACGGGTGGAAGCCACTCAAACCAATAGTGTCGTGCTCTGCTTAGGGTCCAAATCTCATGCTAGCGTGAGTCTATTGTCACAAGGGACTAGTGTAGGCGCTACCTGGATTTGAGCAGCCATAACTCCTCACTACGTTTTTTAGCTAAATCTGACCGCACGACTGCGTTTGCAATGTCGTTGTAATAGTATGGTCCAGGTTTGAGGCAAAACGGACGACGCCCGGGGTTTAGGCTGGCGGCCATCCGGCAGGGCTCACCGAGAAAACACTGCCTGCCAGAAAATAGGTCTATTTTCTGATTGGCTGGTTAGATGAGTAACGAGCTCTACAGAGCTGGGAGGCGGGGGGGAGGAGCTAGAAATTGGAGGAGTCTCCCATTGATGTTCATTCTTGCTTCCTAATCAATCATTTACAGTTTTCAGTTGTTGTCTGACGCTAACTTTGATGCACGTGTTCCTGAGTTACAACGCCAGAGCTATCAGACTTAGGCTCTGGTGCAGCACACTGAGGGGGCAGCTTAAGCAACGAGCGTGGATTCCCGTACGCTGCATCGACAATGCTGCTGCCCCAACCTGCTGCATTAGGTTTTCTAGCTTGGTATCTGAGCAAGAGCGTAGCAGCAACAGCAGACAACTGGCGTACAAGTTTGTGACTACGCCACCGGACCCCCATATGCACCACTGCAGGGGAAATGCTGCCGGATTTTTCCCAGCAGCATTGACCCGCCTGGTGGCGGCATCCGATTTTTTCCCACGGCCACTAGGCCAGGGGAAATGTTGCCGGATCATTTTTCGGCTGCACTGACCCCCACGTGTGAAGCAAGGAGGTGAGCGGCAGGCCACGTCAGGCACCTGTTGGCGACGACGCACGTGGCAACGTCAACAAGGTGCAGCGACTCGCAAGAAGTAGTTGCAACTTACTACAGTAGCAGCAGCTTGCAGCAGCAGGCGAGCAGTGGCAGCAGCAGCCAGCTGTAGCTATGCGCACCAGGAGCAATAGCTCGCTGTAGCCCGCAGCAGGAGCAGCTCGTAGAAACAGCTCGTAGCAGCAGCATTGCGCAACAGCAGCAAGGAGCAGCAGTAACCAGCTGTAGCAGTAGCATCAGCGAGTAGCAGTGAATAGCAACTTGTAACAACGAGCAGCAGCTGCTGCAACAACGGCCAGTAGCAGCAGCAGCTGCACTTGCTCATAGCTTGTTGCTCGTAGCAAGCAATGAGCTGCGAGTAGCGAGCTCGCTGCTTGAAGCTCGCAAGGAGCAGCAAGCAGCGAGCTTACTGCTCACAACTTGTGGCTCGCAGCGAGCAACGAGCTCGCTGTGAAGAGCAAAAAGGGGAAAAAAATCTCCCACCCCGCAGGTGGCCTTGCAACGGCTGCAGCCACCACCACAGCCGCTATAGTAGCCACAACACCTGTAGCAGCACGCAGTAGCCCAGTAGCAGCAGTAGCAGCTGTTGCAATAGCAGCGACAACAACAACAACAGTACTTGTAGTGGTATTAGTAGCCGCTGCTGTAACAACAACCGCAATTGCAGCAACAGACCAGCAGCAGTAGCAACAGCAGTAACAGTAGTTGTAGCATAAGCAACAATTGCCCTATAGTTGGCACAACAGCGGCTCTAGCAATAGTCGATGCTGATGTCAGCCATCCTCAGCTGAAGTCACTCCTGATATCAGCAAATGGAATAAGTTACAGTAGCAACCCTACAGATAACATAGTAGCAGCTGCTGACATTAGGCATCCTCGACTGACGTTACTGCTGGCGTCACCGCTGATATCAGCAGCATACAAAACAAAAAAAACACACAAAGGAGGAGGAGCAAAGAACACCATGGCTAATAGCCCCATTGGGGAGGGGTCCTCTTCTATTGGACGGACGAGGTGCGCGTCATCGCTACCATGCATCGCGAGCGTGAGCACCGTCTTGCCTCTGCCGCCATAGCTGTTGCCGGTCCTGATGCCTCCACCCCATCCAGCCCCTCCACTCCTCCAACAGTCAAACCGGTCCCGTCGTCGCCAGCTCCACATCAACATCATCATCCGCAACCGTCGGCGCCTCCGTTTCCATCACCTGTGCAGTCCTCCTCCTGTCCGAGCTCCAGCGCTATATCTTTACACTCAGTCTACACTCCCGGACCATCCACCCGTGAGCGTCAGTTAGAGCAGTTCATGCTCCAGCTCAGCCTACCTCGCCCTCCCCCCCATGGAAATGGGAGTTGTGTCACCTCCTATCCTTCTGCCCTACCGTGCATGACTGAGACTGAGCTGCGGTCGTGTCCTGTTTCCTCGTCCATTTTGTCTTCTCACGTGCTCTTTTCTGCCCCTGTCTACGAGGACGTCGCGTGGCCTTGATGATTGGCATTCTTGGTTTGCGCAAACGTCCGCTGCGTCCGCGTCTCTTGCTTGCTGCGATATGACTGTTTGCGATCTAACGACTCCGGTCCAAGACCCTGCCGAGACCTGGATGATTGACACCGGAGCCACACATCACATGACGTCTTGTCGCAAGGCCTTCAATGTGCTTGGTCGTGTTGGCGATGTGCCCGGTGTCCGAACGGGCTCCAAACAAGTGTTACTTGTCCGCGATGTTGACGTCATTCGTTTTCGTGGTTCTGCCAGTGATGTCTTTGTGACCGATGTCCTCTTCGTCTCAGGTTTTGAGCTCAGCCTCTTGTGCATCACTTCCCTTCACCGCATGAGCATGGACGTTCTGCATTCGCGTGTCGTTAGCACTGTGTCGTTACGTCCGTCCCGTGTTGTCGTTATGCATGCCAGCGCCAGTGACAACCTGTGGCACATGCCTCGTCTGTCCTCTGCTCCCTCTGTCCCCTCCCCGTTGGCCGCCACAAGTCATGTATTTGTCACCAGCATGCTCTCTCCAGAGCACACATGTCTCTTGTGCCATTGCCTTTGCCACATCCACTCTGCTGTCATAAATAGCATGCTCCTCACCCAGCCGGCCAAGGGCCTTGATCCGAACTGCTTCCCCTGGCCGCGTCCCACAGAGTGCATTGATTGCGTTCAAGGCAAGATGCACCAATCCACATACCCTCAGTCTTTCTCTCGTGCATCCGCCCCTCTGGACCTCGTCCATTCCGATGTCATGGGTCCTCTTCCTACTGAGTTCGTCAGGGAGCATGGACGCTATGTCCTCACCCTCACTGAGGACTACTCTCGCTACCGCTAGGTCATGTATCTTGGGCAGAAGAGCGATGTTGCTCTTGCAATTCGGGACTGGATTATCTATGCGGAGTGTGAGTGTGGTTGATCTCTTTGCTGTTTTTGCTCCGATCGCGGTGGCGAGTATATGAGAGAGACCACGACTTTTCTTGCCTCCTACGGTATCTACCACGAGACGTCGGCGCCTTACACACCAGCCCATAAACGGCGTCTCCGAGTGGTGGAACCGCACCATGGCTGATGACGTCCGCACCATGCGGGTTGAGTCTAGCCTCTCTGATGGATTCTACTTTGAAGCCATGGCCTATATGACATGGGCAAGGAACCGGATTTCCCACGGATCCATTGCACACTAGTCCACGTCGGACCAGCATTGGTGCGGTAAGCGGGCTGACCTCCACCCGGCTCGCGTCTGGGACTACGTGGCCATTGTGTGGCTGATCGCCCCGTAGCAAGGCAACAAGCTTGCCCCCCGCGGGTGTCCTTGCACCTTCCTCGGTGTCTTCCTTCAGTCCAAAGCCTGGCGCTTCCGGGATCCCTCCCACCACTACATCATCGAGTCCCAGGATGCCCTCTTCTTTTAGGAGCTGTTTCCCCATGACTTTGTTTGCTCCTGCTCGTCGATGTCCCTCCTGTCACGTGGGGGAGTGGTGAGTCCATCCGCCATCTTGCCACCTCCAAGCAACAATTCACCTGGTCCCTCAGGGCCAGCACCCTTACTCCTGTCTTTTTGTCCCTCCAAGCGAGTAGCCCCAGTCGTGTCAGCCGGCCCCTCTAGGCCGGTAGCCCCAGCCGCATCTGCTGGTCCTGAGGGCCGGCAGCTCGAGCCGCGTCCGTTGACCCCTCCGTGTCGGCAGCCTAGTTGGCGTCTGCTAGTCCCTCCGGACCGGTAGACCCGTTTGCGTCCACTGGCCCCTCCGGGCCGGTAGCCCCAGTCACGTCCGTTGGCCCCTCCTCGTCGGTAGCCCTGTCCGCGTCTGCTGGTCCCTCCAAGCCGGCAGACCCGTCTACTTCCACTGGCCCTCCAGCTCGGCAGCTGCGCCCGCGTCCGTTGGTCCCTCTGTGCCAGCAGCCTTGTCTGCCTGCGCCAGCACCTCGGACTCGGTGCCATCTCCTACCCTATCGCGCTACATGCGTGGCCCAGGCGGTAGCCTCTGACCCAGGCCGTTAATGAGTGCGCAGACCGCCACACCGCAACCTGTGGCGTCTTGGCCCCCAATCGCTCCACGTGTCTCTTCCACTCCTACGATAGTGAGTGGGGACCCTGGCACCAAGGCCCTTGGCCTAACCACTTCGGCAATCATTGTAGACCTCCACCCGGGCTCCACACTTGGCTACGTCATGCTCCATTAGGAACATCGACATGCTGTCACGGCTGCACTCACGTGCATCCCACCTTGAGCTCGAGATGCACACGCCCTTGCAGTTTGCTCCACGGCACGCCCGGAGGACCCAACCACCCTACGCGAGGCTCGAGCCTCCTTCGAGGCTGCACACTGGGATGCTGCATGTGCCAACGAGCTCACTGCTTTCTAGCAGCACCACGTGTATGACCTCGTCGATCTCCCTTTAGGTCGAAAGGCCATCGGTGCCAAATGTTTCTTCCGGCGCAAATGGAAGCCGGACGGGTCCTTGGACAAGTACAAGGCCCGCCTCACAGCGAAGGGGTTTGCTCAGGTCTTCGGGGTTGATTACGACTAGATGTTTATCCCAGTTGGCCGATTCTCCACTAGGCAAGCGCTCTTCAGCCTCGTTGTCCAGCACGGGTGGGAGTTGCATCAGATGGACGTGAGCAACGCTTTCCTTAATGGCTCACAGGAGGGAGAGCAGCTCTACATGGTGCAACCTCAAGGCTTCGACGACGTCACTGGGAAGGTCTAGCGGCTGCGGAAGGCCCTCTATGGCCTGAAGCAGACGCCTCCGTGCTAGAATAAGGAGATTCGTTGCACGCTCCTCCGCGGCGGCCTCTTGCGCAGCACTATTGACCTTGTAGTGTTCATCAGCCCGCAAGACCAGAACCTTGCCGCTGTCCTGGTCTACATTGACGATCTCCTCATTGCGTCGCCAGACATGGCTGCCATCCAGCGTGTCAAGGACCTGCTGCACACCGCCTACCACATGAAGGATCTCGGGTCTGCTTGAGTTTTCCTAGGCATGGAGCTCGAGCATGATCTCTCCCACCGTCCTACACGTCCACGGGGCTGCCTACCCTACTGATCTTGATATTCGATTAAAATTAACTTTTTGGTGTTTCTGGTTCAACGATTTTTTCTTCATCAAATTTAATAGGTACCACCTAAATAATTACTTTTTTGACTCGGGTACACAAATTTCGTCGAAAGCGTAAAAATCGCCTGAAAAAAAACATCGAAGCCGTCTCACCTCCAGTCCTCTCTCCAGGTCTCAACGCGAAAACAATGTTTTCGCGTCAGATCTGTCAGTCTGACGCGGCTTGCCGCGGCAGGTAAGCCGCGTCAGACTGACGCGGCCTCGAAAACCGGTCATCGGCGGTGGTCGAGACCGGTCATCGTCGATTTTAAGGATCATGTTTTTTTTTCCAACGAATTCCAAGGTACCACCTAAATAATTGTTTTCTCAAAACCCGTGCACGAATACAAAGATTCCCTAAATTATGGATTTGAAAAGAACGAATATCAAGATCAGTACGGTATGTATAGACTTTGTCCACTCGCTTCGCTGACGACCTATCCCTCGTGTTGAGCACATCCTCACCCATGTCACCCGATGGCCACATGAAGCTGAAGCAATCTGACCCAACCATTGTGGGGGAGCCACTTGACGTGACCAGGTATCTGTGATTCATCGGGTCACCGATGTTCCTGGCGACGACGACACGCCCAGATATTGCGTTTGCCGTCAACCTCTTGGCTGAGTTCTTTCAGGAGCCGCGTCACCTCCACTTCAAGGCCGCGATTTGAATACTGCGCTCTGTCGTCTCGACTCCACGGTGAGGTCTCATGTTCTGCCGACAACCGCCTGTTGTCACGGTGGGCTACACTGATAGTGAGTGGGCCAACAGTCCGGACGGTAAGAGTCACACAGGTTGGATCTTTCTTGTTGGCGGCACGGCTCTAACCTGGCGCAATATCAAGCAAGGGTGCATTGCACGTAGCAATGCTGAGGCTGAGTACATGGCCCTTGGCTCAAGCGCATGTGAAAGCATGTGGTTGTGTCGTCTGTTGTCCGAGCTGCATCAATCTGTCGCATCCATCAGGTTGCATTGTGACAATTAGAGTGCCATGGCCATTGCCGACAATGACAGCGTGCATCACACACATACACACACACACACACACACACACACACACACACACACACACACACACAGACACACACACACACACACACACACACACACACACACA
>SZWC01021686.1:31845-45434 GCA_023375785.1 Penium margaritaceum | reverse complement strand
ATGCCTGAGGCCTTTGCCTTTGAGGGCATGGCATACATGACCTGGGTCTGGAACCGCATTCCCCACGGTCCCCTCCCAGGTCACCGCACGCCCTACGAGTTGTGGTATGGGCGTCGCGCGGACCTACGCCTGGCCCGCGTCTGGGGCGCCCTTGCCTGTGTCTGGTTCACACCGGAGCAGCAGGGGAGCAAGCTGTCCCCGCGTGGCCGCATCTGCGCCTTTGTTGGTGTTGCCCCGCGGTCAAACGCCTGGTGGTTCTGGGACCCTGAGCGCCGTCACATCGTGGAGTCCCGTGACGCTCTCTTCTTCGAGCATCTCACCTTCCGCGACCTTGCTCGCATCCACGCTCTGCGAGCTGCTCATTCCCCTGGGTGTTCCGGACCCCGTACTGTGGGGGAGGCTCCTGGCACGGTTGGCCCAGTGCCCCCGTCCAGTGCGGTCACTCCGTCGCCGGCACTCCCGGGGCTGTCCCCAGCGGTTGTGCCCACCGGTACCACCAGCCCCGCCCCGTCTGTGGCTCGCTCCTCTACCCCCGACTCTCCGCTCTCGCCCGTGTCCGAGTCTGCCTCTACGTCCGAGGCTCTCACTGAGCCTGCGCCTGCTTCTGCGTCTAAGGCTCAGACTGACCCTGCGTCCGCATCTGTGCCCGGCTCTGCGCCGTCCCCGTCTCCGGCCGCGGACGCGTCTGCGTCTACAATGGGCCCGCCCCCAGCTGTTGAGGCCACGCCAGCCTCTGGTGGCACACCTGCCGTACAGACCACACCGTCGTGTGAGCCAGCGGCGCCCACTGCTCCTGCCTTGTCGGACCCCTACACACGGGCACCCAGCGGACGTCTCCACCCTCGTCCCACACATAGTGTCATCAGCGGTGACCCGGGCACGAAGGCCCTCGGCCTGAGTGCTCACGGTCTTGCTGAAGTTCACCCTGGTTGTGCCACTGGTATGGCACTACTTGCTCATGAGCATGGTCTTACTCGTGACGCCGCTGAGTCCATGGTGACGGTCAACCCTCCCTCTGCGGCGTATGCCCTGGCTACACGCAGTGTGCCAGTGCTGTCTCCCGATCCCACCAGCCTACCAGAGGCCTTGTCAGCCCCAGACGCTGAGCAGTGGCGCGCTGCCTACCAGGCTGAGCTCGATGCCATCCGAGAGCATGGCGCCTTTTAGCTGGTGGACTTGCCGAAGAACCGCAAGGCTATCAAGGCCAAGTGGGTTCTCCGCAAGAAGCTAAAACCAGACAACACTGTGGAACGCTACAAAGCGCGCCTGACAGCAAAAGGCTTCTCTCAGGTCCCAGGCGTGGACTACACTGAGACCTTTGCTCCGGTTGGTCAAATGACGACCACGCTCACTCTGCTGAGCCAGGTGGCACAGCACGACTCCATGAGATGGATGTCAACAACGCGTTCCTGAACGGGGACCTTGAGGAGGAAATCTACATGGTCCAGCCTCCCGGCTTCGAGGATGGTACCGGTCGTGTGTACCGGCTGCGGAAGGCCTTGTACGGCCTGAAACAGTCACCTCGCTGCTGGAATCAGGAGATCACCAGCACGCTGAGACGAGCTGGGTACGTTCANCCCAGGCGTGGACTACACCGAGACCTTTGCTCCTGTTGGTCGAATGACGACCACGCTCACTCTGCTGAGCCAGGTGGCACAGCACGACTGGGAACTCCACCAGATGGATGTCAACAACGCGTTCCTGAACGGGGACCTTGAGGAGGAAATCTACATGGTCCAGCCTCCCGGCTTCGAGGATGGTACCGGTCGTGTGTACCGGCTGCGGAAGGCCTTGTACGGCCTGAAACAGTCACCTCGCTGCTGGAATCAGGAGATCACCAGCACGCTGAGATGAGCTGGGTACGTTCAGAGCGATGCCGACCCATCCTTGTTTCTCTCCCAGTCCTCAGCACCACTCGCTGCCATCCTCGTCTACGTGGACGATCTTTTGATCACATCGCCTGACCTGGGAGCAGTGAATGCTGCCAAGGCTGTTCTCACCTCGACCTACAAGATGAAAGACCTTGGTGAGGCCTCTGTTTTTTGGGGGATGGAGATTGTGCGTGACCGTGTCCGCCGCACACTCCGTGTCCATCCGGGACGCTACGCGGAGACTGTGGGGGAGCGCTTTGCCAACCTTCTTACGGCCGTTGGCACGGCCTCCACGCCCATGACCCCTAAGGGGCAAAGCGCCCTGAAGGTGGATGACCCAGCTGACCTGGGGGAGCCAGTCGATGTGACCCTGTACCTGCGAGTCATCGGCTCACTCGTGTACTTGGCCACCACGACGCGGCCCGACATCGCCTTCACTGTCAACCTGCTCGCCCAGTTCTCGCAGGCTCCACGCCAGCGAACATTGGAGGCCACAGTCCGGTGTGTGCGCTACATCCTGTCCAGCGCACGCTTCAATCTGTGCTTTCATGAGCAGGTGTCAGTTGTGCTCGATGGGTACACAGACACTGACTGGGCGTGGAGCCCAGACGGCAAGAGCCGCACCGGCTACATCTTTCTCATTGGAGGCACTGCAGTGTCATCGCGAAGTGGGAAGCAGGGCTGCATCGCACGCAGCACTGCTGAGGCAGAGTATGTTGCCCTAGGTGCCGGTGCAGCGGAATGTATCTGGCTCGTCCGTCTGTTGCATGAACAGCGTCAGTCCATTCATTCCGTGATCCTCCAGTGTGACAACATGAGCGCGGAGGCTATCGCCAAGAACTCGGGTGTGTTCCATGCACGCACGAAGCACATCAATGTCGAGCACCACTTTGTGCGTGATCTGGTTGATCGTTGTAACGAGGTGCCCCCTTTTTTCTGGCATCCTCGGGGTCTCACCCGGGAATTGGCATCCAGGCCATTTTCCGTTTTTCGGAAATTTGGCTCGCGATCGAGCTCGCCTCCGCTCGATCGCGGCTTGGCGGAGCGAGGAGGAGGAGCGAGCGAGCGATGGAGCATGGCGTGCTCCACACGACAGGGGCGTGTTTCGCTCGTCGCTTCACGGCAGCGTTCCGTAACCGCCACGCGAGGGTGGCTTTCATCCCCTCGGCGAATAGCGTAACGGATACGCTATCCATCGAGGGAAGCGCGCCGCCGAGAGCTCCCGGCAACAGCCGCGGTCAACGGTGACAGCAGGACAGTGGCTGCGACCGTACGACGGTTGCAGCACTCCCAGTGGCGTGCGCAACACGGTGACCACACCCATCGTTGGGAGGCATACGGGAGCGACGAGGCGCCTCGCCGAGAGACAAGATCGACCGTCGATCTCGACGATCGACGGCCGGGGACTTCTCGCACAAGGCACTAGGTGCAAGTAGGGCACCGAGTTCAGGTGCATGTAGGACACCTAGTACACGTGCAAGTAGCTTGTTGTAGCAAGCTAGGACAGCAGTAGGCTGAGGCCTGGGCTAGCCAGCCGGACAGTATAAATACCGTGTACTCCGTTCAATCTGATTAACCTGTATTTTCCAGCTCTGGCTTCCAGACATCTCCAAGTCTATCTTTCCGCTGCGACTGTGCTCTCCACACACAAAGGCTAAATCTCCAGAGAGCACCCACTCTCACATCTGGTATCAGAGCGAGAGCCACGGGTTGGGCGNAGCAGTAGGCTGAGGCCTGGGCTAGCCAGCCGGACAGTATAAATACCGTGTACTCCGTTCAATCTGATTAACCTGTATTTTCCAGCTCTGGCTTCCAGACATCTCCAAGTCTATCTTTCCGCTGCGACTGTGCTCTCCACACACAAAGGCTAAATCTCCAGAGAGCACCCACTCTCACATCTGGTATCAGAGCGAGAGCCACGGGTTGGGCGGAAGCGCTGCCGGAGCTCAGCCGACTTCAATGAGCAAAGGCACGGACTACACCGGACAACGTTGAGGCTGATCGAGAGGGAGATTGCTAGACCAGACTTCGAAGCCAATGCACGAGCCAACCTCTGGAAATTTTTCTACATTTCCAGAGTGTTTACACGGCCTACCGTGCGTGCGCGGGAGACGACGGGTGACTCCTACGCACTTCGAAGACGTCAGATTTTCGTCCTGGACTGCCCAATTGCTGCCAAAATATTTTTTGATTGCTGCCAAAATGCTGCCAAATTTTTTCGAAGGATCTCCAACGGCTAAAAGTCATCAAGAGCCATGGAGCAGGCCCTACAGCAGATCGTAGAGCAGCTGGGAGCCCTCAAGCTGGAGAACGAGCGGCTCAATCGGCAGATGGCTGACCTGCGGGACGGAACTGGCGCTGGGCAGGTTGGGGCGGCCCGGTCAAGGAGTCCGCCAAGACCAAAGCCAAAGGCTCCGGAACCGTTCAACCTCTCAGTCAAGGGTGCGAGCATACGGACCTGGTTGTTCGCGATGAACAGCTACTTTGGGGCTCTGGGTCACCCTCCAGAGGACGATGCTGTGCGTGTGTCATTCGCGGTGACACTGCTACGCAGAGCAGCATTGGAGTGGTGGAGGCAGCTGAATGTGCTGGCCACTCGAGGTGGAGGTGGGAACGCAGCTGTGCAACATGCCGTGTTGTGGTAGCCAGGCGCGGTGCAAGCTGAAGCGCGCGTGCCGACGACATGGGAGCAGTTCGAGCAAGCCATTAGAGATCGATTTGATCTCGTGAACGCCTCCATGGTCGCACGTAACAAGCTGAAGCAGCTGAAGCAGATCGGCTCGGTGCAGGAGTACACACGCCGTTTCTTGGCATTGTGCTCGAAGATCGACGACATGAGCGAGCCGGAGATGGCAGACAAGTACCATGACGGCTTGAAGGCAGAAATTCAGCGCACGCTGGCACTCAGTGGAATCACGGAGTTCCAGACGATGGTGGCCACTGCTGAGCACGTTGACGCGCTACGCTACCATCGAGGGGGTTTCCGTGACAAGCAGGAGAATTTTCAGTATCGAGCACAGCACCAACAAGCCGACCCCATGGAGATCGACGCCGTGCAAGGAGGCTAGCAGCAGAGCAAGCCACGTGGTAGGAACAGTTGGATCTGCGGGAAGCCTGGGCACCACAAGAAGGACTGCAAGAAGAAGCAGCAGGGAAACGGCAACCAGCAGTGAGTGGCGGACGGCCATCTGCTGGGAAAGCTTCGTCCGCATCAGCAAACACCAGCCTCGAAAGTCCTTCGACAACTAGGGAGCTGCCGAGTGTATTGCTGCGGAGCGAAGGAAGCGGGAGCGTTCCGAGAATCCTCCTAAAAGCCGACATCACATCGGCTGGTTCTGCAGACGGCGAGGGGCGCCAGACTCGCCGGCAGATTAAAGCGTTACTGGATTGCGGCGCGTCGCACTCATTCTTCAACGACGAGCTTGCAAAGAGGTTGGGGCTTGCACGGCTACCTGGGAAGCCAACTACGGCCAAGTTGGTGCAAGGGGAACTGGAGCGCGGATTGCCTCTGAAGCCTCTGAGGATCCGTCTGGGCAAGCTGTCGTGCGATGTGAACTTTCGCACGTGCCCGATGGACACCTACGACGCCATTTTGGGGTGTGATTGGCTGCACCGGTGGAATCCTGTTGTGGATTGGGTGCGCAGCCAGGTGAAAGTGAAGAAATGCAGAGAGCAAATCGTTTTGCCGTTGTGGGCAGAGGAGAAGGACTCCAAGGCGGGCAAGGTGCCGTAGTTGAGTTACGTGCAGTTGAAGCATTGTCAGCGCAAGGGGGATCAAGTGTACCTTGTGTGGGTGCGACAAAAGGCAGCAGCTGAAGAGGTGGAAGTATTGGCAACGGAGACAAAGCAACAAGAGGGAGAGCAGCAGAAAGCACCAGCATCAGCGCTGTCGGAAGGCATCAAGGGAGTGTTGGACAGCTACAGTGACGTGTTTCCTGCTGAGCTGTCGAAAGGTTTACCACCGAAGCAGGACATTGACCATAAAATTGAGCTTGTTCCTGGAGCAACTCCAACGGTGCGGGCTGCATATCCCATGAGCGATAATGAGCTGGGTGAGCTGAAGAAGCAGTTGGAGGAGCTGACGGAGCAGGGGTTCATCAGACCGTCGGTGTCACCCTACGCTGCACCGGTCCTCTTTGTGAAGAAAAAGAGAGGGGAGCTGCGGATGTGTGTGGACTATCGCGCATTGAACAACATAACAATCAAGAATCGGTACCCGCTGCCAAGGGTCGAGGAGCTATTTGACCAGCTGAGGGGAGCGCAGTTCTTCAGCAAGATTGACTTGCGCTCAGGGTACCATCAGATCCGGATTGCGGAGCAGGATGTGGAGAAGACGGCGTTTCGGACGCGGTACGGCCATTTCGAGTACCTCGTGATGCCGTTTGGGTTGACCAACGCCCCTGCAACGTTCATGAGCCTCATGAACAGGATCTTCCACCCTCACTTGGACCATTTTGTGGTGGTGTTCCTCGACGACATCCTCATCTACTCCCGAACTCTGGATGAGCATCAGTAACGTCTTCGGCAGGTGTTGGAAATTCTACGGAGAGAGAACTTGTTTGCAAATCTCTCCAAGTGCGAGTTCGAGAAAAGGGAGGTGGAGTTCCTTGGGCACATCGTCAGTGGCAAGGGTCTCCGCATGGACCCAAAGAAGGTGGAAGCAGTGAAGCAGTGGCCGACACCAAAGTGCGTGCATCACATCCAGGTGTTCGTGGGGTTTGTCAACTACTACCGGAAATTCATCCGGGGGTACGCAGAAAAGGGTGCGCCACTGACTCAGCTGCTAAAGAAGGATCACCAGTGGGAATGGGGCGATCAGGAGCAGAAGAGCTTCGAGGAGCTCAAGGTTGCAATGTGTGACGCTCCGGTCCTGGTGCATCCGGATTCATCCAAGGAGTACGTCATGGTGACAGACGCAAGCGACTATGCCATTGGGGCGGTGCTGATGCAGGATCACGGAAAGGGGCTGCAGCCGATTGCGTACGCGTCTCGCAAGTTGCGAGGAGCAGAGCTAAACTACGCAATCCATGAAAAGGAGATGCTGGCGGTGATCCATGCTTTCAAGCACTGGAGGTGCTATCTCGAGTCGCGGCGTTGCGTGGTCTTCACGGACCATTACGCCTTGAAGTACTTGAAGACGCAGTTGAACCTCAGTCGCCGACAAACTCGTTGGATGGAGTTTCTGGAAGGAAGTTTTGACTACGAGATCTAGTACAAGCCTGAGAAGGTGAACCCGGCAGATCCTCTGTCGCGGAGTCCGGACTTGAGCCTCAATGCCATCTCGGTGCTGATGGGATCTCCAGTCATGCATAGCCTGTTCAAGCACGGATATGTCGTGGACAGTGAGTTCACGAGTGGTGCGCTGAAAGACGCCATGTGGGATGGAGTATACTGGCGAAGGGGGCAGGAGCGGAGGATTGTCGTGTCGGACTATGCGCCATTGAAGCAGTTGTTGCTGGAGGAGGCGCATGACACCCACTACTCGGGTCACTTCGGCTTCGACAAGACGCTCAAAGCCTTGGCACGCCAATACTGGTGGTCGTCAATGGCGACTGATTGCAAGAGGTTTGTGAGCAGCTGCGATGCGTGCCAACGCATGAAGGAATGGAGGACCAAGCCACCAGGGGAGCTGCAACCATTGCCTGTACCTGAGAGGCCATGGACGGACATCTCGCTTGACTTCATCGGCGGGTTGCCTGTGACGCAGCAAGGCAACAACACGGGGTTGGTGGTGGTGGACCGGTTCTCCAAGATGGCACACTTCATCGCATGTCCTGAGAGTATCACAGCTGCCAGGACAGCTCAACTCCTCCTCAGTCATGTCATCAAGCTACATGGAGAACCGTAGTCGGTGATCTCAGATCGCGATCCACGCTTCACTTCGCGATTCTGGAGAGATCTCATGGAGAAGCTGGGCACGCGAGTGCAGCTGACCACAGCATACCACCCACAGAGCGATGGGCAGACAGAGCGCAAGAACCAGACATTGGAGCAGCTGCTGCGGAGCATGGTCCCACCGGATGGAGAGGGTTGGGAGGAGAAGCTCGGAGTGGCAGAGTTTGCCAACAACTCAACGGTGTCAGCATCCACAGGGAAGTCACCGTTTGAGGTTGTCTACGGCCACCAGCCACTGAGCCCAGCCGCCCTTGCTACGGCAACATCTCTTCCGGCTGTGCAGCAGATTGCTGAAGGGTTTGCCACCACTTGGGACGTGGTGCGGCAACGGCTGTTGAAGGCACAGAAGCAGCAGAAGTGGCAGGCTGATAAGCATCGCTCTGCGGAGGAGTTCCAAGTGGGAGATCAGGTGATGCTGAACTCTGCCAACCTGCAACTGATGGGAGTTGGGAGTCCCAAGCTGAAACCACGATGGGTGGGTCCGTTCCGCATTCTGGAGAAGCGGTCGGCCGTTTCATACAAGCTGGAGCTGCCAGCTCACTACACCATCCATCCGGTGTTCCACATCTCCCTGCTTCGTGCCTATCGCGACCCCAACACCTTCTTCCAGGGTTGCGGGACAGCTCCACCTCCTACTGTCCAGGTTGAAGGAAGTGAGGAGTTTGAGGTAGAGAAGATTCTGGCGGACCGCCAGAGAGGACGACGGCGCGAGTTTCTGGTGCAGTGGAAGGGGTATCCGACGGAGCACAACTCTTGGGAGCCAGAGGCCAACTTCCATGTCGGGGGTACCAACACTATTCTCCAGGAGTATCTCAGGCATGCCGGGACGTCGCGCCTCCGACGGGGGGGGTGAATGTAACGAGGTGCCCCCTTTTTTCTAGCATCCTCGGGGTCTCACCCGGGAATTGGGGGCATCCGGGCCATTTTCCGTTTTTCGGAAATTTGGCTCGCGATCGAGCTCGCCTCCGCTCGATCGCGGCTTGGCGGAGCGAGGAGGAGGAGCGAGCGAGCGATGGAGCACGGCGTGCTCCACACGACAGGGGCGTGTTTTGCTCGTCGCTTCACGGCAGCGTTCCGTAACCGCCACGCGAGGGTGGCTTTTGCCCCCTCGGCGAATAGCGTAACGGATACGCTATCCGTCGAGGGAAGCGCGCCGCCGAGAGCTCCCGGCAACAGCCGCGGTCAACGGTGACAGCAGAACAGTGGCTGCGACCGTACGACGGTCGCAGCACTCCCGGTGGCGTGCGCAACACGGTGAGCACACCCACCGTCGGGAGGCATACGGGAGCGACGAGGCGGCTCGCTGAGAGACAAGATCGACCGTCGATCTCGACGATCGACGGCCGGGGACTTCTCGCACAAGGCACTAGGTGCAAGTAGGGCACCGAGTTCAGGTGCAAGTAGGACACCTAGTACACGTGCAAGTAGCTTGTTGTAGCAAGCTAGGACAGCAGTAGGCTGAGGCCTGGGCTAGCCAGCCGGACAGTATAAATACCCTGTACTCAGTTCAATCTGATTAACCTGTATTTTCCAGCTTTGGCTTCCAGACATCTCCAAGTCTATCTTTTAGCTGCGACTGTGCTCTCCACACACAAAGGCTAAATCTCCAGATAGCACCCACTCTCATAGACAGTGACTGGGCGTGGAGCCCAGACGGCAAGAGCCACACCGGCTACATCTTTCTCATTGGAGGCACTGCAGTGTCATGGCGAAGTGGGAAGCAGGGCTGCATCGCACGCAGCACTGCTGAGGCAGAGTATGTTGCCCTAGGCGCCGGTGCAGCGGAATGTATCTGGCTCGTCCGTCTATTGCGTGAACTGCGTCAGTCCATTCCTCCTGTGATCCTCCAGTGTGACAACATGAGCGCGAAGGCTATCGCCAAGAACTCAGGTCTGTTCCATGCACGCACGAAGCACATCAATGTCGAGCACCACTTTGTGTGTGATCTGGTTGATCGTGGTGAGATCCGAGTCATCCACGTGGGCACTGACAGGCAGTGCGCGGATTTCCTGACCAAGGCTCTGGGTCGTTCGAAGTTTCATGCGAAAACTCGTTCTGTTGGACTCTGCCCCATCCCTGTTGCAGGTTGATTCCTCATGTGCCACCTTGCGTGTGCTGTGCCTGCTGCCTGCAGTGGTTGTTTGTGTCTTGCTCTGTACAGCGTTTGTTTTGTATGTGCATGGACGTGTTTCGCCCTCCAGTCATGGGGGAGTGTTGTTGTGTGTGTCGTACACAGCTTATGGTGACCCCTCGGCTCATGTCCATTCACGTGCAGATCCATGAGACTGGCAACAGTGGCAGAAGGCTGGCGGCCGGAGGCGGCAGGCGCCTAGAAGACCTTCCTGTTTTCTAAATTCATGCTGTGTCCTAGCATGTAGGCGTACAGCCTATCAAGACGTAGATCTCGTCGGTGTGGCCGTTCTGGTTCAAACGGCTCGTCATTCTGACGTGTCTGCAGGGAATTATGGCCAAAACTGTGTTTTTTCCACTGTTTTGTCCTGCTAGAAAATGGCGCCTTTGAGCGTTGTGCGTGTGTGCACTAGGTCCATGACGCTATTTAGGTTGCCCATGTAGGCTGCTGCGCTAGACAAGTAAGCAGCAGCTGGGGTAAGGCTAGGAAGACACCAAGCCAGCGACGGTGTTAACGTGGAAGTATAGAAGTGAGTAAGTGAGAAGAAAAAAACACACACGACAGGTAACAAGCAACGAAGTGGTAGCCGTCGGGTGGGGGGGGAGCGAGCGAGCGAGCAACGAGCTCGATCTTGCACGCTCCCTCCCAAGTTCACTGAACTGAACTAAGCTACCCACTAAAAGTTGCAACCTGTCAACTAGGTCACTGGAGGGAAGACATGCCAAAGAACAGGCCAGAGTGTGAACCCGACGCAAATGTGTGTGCACAAATGCACGCCAGCCAGAGACACGTGAGATTTGATGCCCGGCTGATGCCCGGCTGTGAGACTCGCTGTGAAGTCATGCCACCACTGCGTAGCAGCCAGCAGGGGTTGCCTCTCTCCAGTTAGTCACCTGCGTCAGTGAGGTGAGTGTGCAAAGAGGCCAGAGGTCACCGTGTCGTACTGACACAAACCCAACACTCCCCCATGACCCACGGCCGACTTTCACAATGGCACAACAGGCACTACACCGACGTCACGAGAGGTGACACGACACAAGACTGTACACAGGCACTGGCACAACAGATCAACCAGGAGGATCACGAGGACACAACAGACCAACAGCATGAATTGCTGCCTTGAAGACATTGCTGCTAAGTGCCTTTGTGAGGAAGTCTGCACGTTGCTGTCGGGTGTCGACCCACACAATCTGAACATCACCTGCAGCCACACGCTCACGCACAAAATGATGTTCCACATTGATATGCTTTGTGCAAGTGTGATGCATGCCATCATGCTCAGCAATAGCCTTTGTGCTTTGGTTGTCGCAGCGCAAGGTGATGCAGTGAATGGGAACACGCAATTGCTGCAACAAACGACACAACCAGATACTTTCATAGGTTCCAGCACCAAAGGCAACATAGTCTACCTCATTGGAGTTACGTGCAACACAACCTTGCTTGCCACTCTTCCAGGAGATTGCAGTCCCACCAACAAGGAAGACATAGCCAGTGCGACTACGTGCATCCGTGTCATGCGCCCAATCACTGTCAGTGTACCCATCAACGACCACTGACGGCTACGTCCGGTAACACAGACCAACTCGGGCAGTAGAGAGCGCATACCGCACAACACGTAGTGCGGCTTCCATGTGTCGTACACGTGGCGACTGTGAGAACTGCACAAGGAAGTTGACAACAAAGGCTACGTCTGCTCTGGTGGTGGTGGCAAGGTACATGAGAGACCCTATGACTTGCAGGTAGTCGGTCACGTCCACCGTCTCCCCCAGTTTTGACACGTCCAGAGTTTTCAACAACCTCTGCCCGGCGGGCGTCATCGGTGTTGAGGCAGTGGGGACAGACTCAAGCAGGGAGGCAAAGCGCTCCCCCAGGCTCCTGACGTACGCGGCCCGGTGGAAGTGCAGAACGCGATGAGCACGGTCACGCTCAAGCTCCATACCAAGAAACACGCGAGCTGGACCCAAGTCCTTCATCTTGTATGTGGACTGTAGTAGGGACTTCACAGTTGACATAACTTCGCGACTCGGGGATGCAATAAGCAGGTCATCGATGTACACAAGGATGGCAACAAAGGGTGCCGACCGTGGAGTGACAAAGAGGGAGGGATCCACCGTGCTCTGGCGATATCCCCCCTTCTCCAGGGTGGAGGCAATTTCCGGGTTCCAGCACCGTGGTGACTGCTTGAGGCCATAGAGGGCCTTTCGCAGTCTCCAAACTCGATTGGTGCCGTCAGAGAACCCTGGAGGTTGCACCATGTAAATCTCCTCATCCAGCCGACCGTGCAGAAAGGCATTGTTTACATCCATCTGCTCGAGCTCCCAGTCGTGGTGTGCGACAAGGCTCAAGAGGGTTCGAGCTATGGTGTAGCGTCCGACGAGAGCAAAAGTCTTGTCAAAGTCAACTCCGGGGATTTGATAAAACCCCTTTGTCGTAAGTCGGGCCTTGTACTTGTTGAGCTCGCTATTAGGCTTGTACTTACGACGGAAGACCCAGCGGGTATCGATCGCCTTGCGGCCTGGTGGGAGATCGACCAGCTCGTATACGGCGTGGTCATCGAGGGCTCTCAGCTCGTCCCGCATGGCAGCCTCCCACTGCTGGGAGTCGGGTGCTACCCGTGCCTGGCGAACAGTGGTCGGGTCAGGCGATGGCGGCGGGGCGACAACCGTTGCATTGCACTTGGCAATGCTCCCAAGGATGGCGGTCTCGAGCGCACGCTCGTACTCGGATGTGAGCAGTGTGTACCCAAGGACAGAGTTGGGATGCACAACTCCTGTGGCTAGGCCCAGGGCGTCCATACTCGTAGGCATCGCTGGGAGCTGTCCAGACAAGGTCTGCGAAGGTTGAACAGAGGACGCTGCAGCACCAGAGGAGCGAGAGGGAAGCGCACGCAAGCGGCCGCCACGAACAAAAGGTTCGATGGGGGCAGGGCATGGAGGAGCACTGAGTGGACTGGGTACGACTGAAGTGAGTGGACTGGAAAGGGACGCAGCGGAATGTGCGGGAGAGATGGACTCAGCAGATGGGGACTTAGATGAGGACACCACAGGGGATGACGGAGCTCCAAGCGAGCTAGACGACACCGACGGGGGGGCGTTAGAGGATGGTGGAGTCACAGTGCCGGCCGTTGGAGAACGCTCCGAGGGTGAAGGCTGCTGAGACGGAACAGCAGCAGAGACGGCAGGGGCAGACGGGACTGCCGGGACGACCTCCCCCCGCAACCGAGAGAGCGGAAGCAGGGAGGCAGCGGACGAGTGACAATCGAGATCATGGAGAAACACGGACTCGAAGAACAGAACATCGCGGGACTCAACAACGCGCTGGCGCTCTGAGTCCCAGAAGCGCCAGGCTTTCGACTGGGAGGAAACGCCCAAGAACGGGCAGAGACGTCCACACGGGGAGAGTTTCCCGTCGCGTAGATCTTCTGGGAGCCAGACAGACGCAATGCTACCCCAGACGCGAGCCAGGTGGAGGTCAGCATGAGAGCCGTACCAGCGCTCAAAGGGCGTAACGGTGCGGGGAAGAGGACTGTGAGGGACGCGATTCCACACCCAGGTCATATAGCTCATGGCCTCAAAGGCAAAGAGAGGGGAGAGCCCAGACTCAGACAGAAGCGTGCGGACTCCATCGGCAAGGGTCCGATTCCAACGCTCAGAAACTCCATTTTGCTGAGGTGTGTAAGGAGCTGAAGTCTC
>SZWC01021682.1:2238-23562 GCA_023375785.1 Penium margaritaceum | reverse complement strand
AGAGAGAGAGAGAGAGAGAGAGAGAGAGAGAGAGGGAGAGAGAGAGAGAGAGAGAGAGAGAGAGAGAGAGAGAGAGAGAGAGAGAGAGAGAGAGAGAGAGAGAGAGAGAGAGAGAGAGAGAGAGATAGAGACATATCCAACAACTGTTATATGCTATTAAACACAAAGTATCCAAGTGAACCATCCATGTTCCGCACGGCATAACACTTCGTATTAAAGCACAGCACGCTGGAGGGGTAGCCAATGCAGTAACAAGAATGCTGTAACCTGGCACGAGTCCTCCATGCATCTCCACTATCAAGAAGTTTGTAGACCCTCGCGACGATGATAGTGAACGGAATGAGCGTACCGGCTAATCAGCGCCAGTAGTTGGTGAAGACTCCGGTGATGGAGGATCACCAGCATGTAGTCAAAAACACTCTCTAGGTGAACCAAGCGGTAACAACTTTTGGGGCGAATTGCGTAGCACCTACGACTCCAATGGCCAACCTGGTGACAGACCCCTTGGGCTTAGTGAACTCTTTGCCTCTGCCATAGCCTGCTAGGATGAAACCTGGCAAGATGTGAGGCATCGACCGATTGGCTCACATCAACAAAGCATTGTACAAAACATTCCCGGGACCTCAACACCCATGTGCTCCAACAGCTCAACGTGGCGATGGAGGAGCTTCAGAATGCACACGTAGGAAATAGTACTTCCAGAGAGAACTTTAGAACTCTCTAACAGGCCCCAGATCCAACAAGCACTTTGTGATTCATTCAATCCTTAAAAAATCCAAAGAGCCAAAAGTTTGGATGTGGTTAATGAGATTGGAGGTGAAGTTCATCGCTTTTGGCGTCAACGTCAGCAGAATGAAAATTGACCTCACGGCCTCCCTTTTACGTGGCACGGCTTTGAGTTGGTGGTCTGGTCGAAATACAATCCAAAGACTTTTGGAGACTGGTAGAGCTGGATCAATGGCTCACACGACTGCTCTAACGTCGCTGATGGCAGGCATTCTACCTCTTGAGCAGATCAATCCAACGTGGCACGACTCACTGACTCCATAGAAAAGTTGGGTTGACTTTGCGCACGTCATAATCGTACACTTTGGAAGAGTGAACGAGAAGTCTAACGTAGGGTACATGATTCAGTGCATGCATGAGGAATCCATTGTGACAGAGTATATGCGACGTTTTCATTAAATCATCAACAACAATGACATTGCCCCCAAGAAACTCTATTTTAACCACAACAGCGGCCTCAAACACGACACCCGGTGAGGAATCTCCATATGATGCATCTAGGAAAACCTTCAGTGAATGATCATTACTGCAAATCACATTGACATCACTGACTACAACACTCCGATGTGGGAGTCCAACAGCTGGCAACCTAAAAACCATAATTCATATCATGGCAGAGGAAAATCGCAGCCGATAAAAATCTCACCCCTTATGCATATTGACGATGTTGATTAACACGATCAATGGTTGTGAGGGACTTGTGGGAATTCCAGATGTTTCTTACACGATTTCCTCACACAACATCACCAAGCCAAAAAAGGGGAAGGTCTGAGAGAAAAAGAATGAGGAGTCTGGTTACAACAAAGGGCAAGAGTGGACATTGAACCTCTTTTCTGGTCAGAAAAATCATGTGGTGACTAATCGCACATCTCAATGGTTCACAATGCCGCGGGTGAGGATTCCCAACATCACAAATTTTGACGAGGGGTACGAAGACGACCAATAGGCGATACAACTACGATTACAACTGAGAGGCAATAAAAGTTGTAACATGACATCGACAATACTGGATGGAGGATGTTCCCACGGCTTCATTAGTAACAACTTGGTTCAAAAGCTAAGTTTGCACACTCAATAAGGGGTGTTCAAAGGAAAAACCATCGAAGAGAATCTACAGATTCACCGACTTTGTGTAGCACTCCAAGTGTAAATGTGAGATCCGCACGACACAAAGGTTTGGATGACTTGCCCAATG
This sequence comes from Penium margaritaceum, assembly GCA_023375785.1. Taxonomy (NCBI): domain Eukaryota; kingdom Viridiplantae; phylum Streptophyta; class Zygnematophyceae; order Desmidiales; family Peniaceae; genus Penium; species Penium margaritaceum. Next base: position 21,581 of record SZWC01021682.1, on the reverse strand, counting down.
GGTTACCCTTGGGCAAGATTTCCCCTACTAACACACTCCACAAGTAGACTGGAGTAGCGAAGCTATCTACATGAGAACAAATGGGAAAAAATGGCCCCTGCCTCAAATTGAGCAGCTCACGACATAGTGCCAATAATGGGACGGAGCAGAAGAGAATATAGAAGAGGAAGTTACAGTTTTCACAAAACATTGCATACAACCAATATCATTGGACATGGAAAATGGATGTATGCAATGTGGAGCACAAGAGTGGCTTGTCCTTGTTGTGATAGTGAAAGCAAAGGCGATTTTGGTAGCAAACTTGAAAATGTCAACACCATTGACCGTACCACCTAATACATTTATAGCCGTTTTGGAGGATTTTACAAACTACATTGAGGAGTTTAAAGGGGTTTTCCATGATGAAATTCCTCAAGAGTTACCTCCACAACAAAATGTGAATCACCTGGTAGACCTGAAGCCTTGAAGCAGACGGAGAGTCAAGGCAATTTATTGGATGAGCGACCACAATATAAACAAACTAAAAATCTAGTTGGATGAGATGCTTGATCAGGAGTTCATCAGGTCACCCTCGTCACCGTACACCACGCGTTTACTTTTCGTGAAGAAGAAAATATGTAAGATGTAGATGTGTAGATATTGCGACCGACGATACGTGGATCGAGTGGGGGTCCCTGGCTTGTGGACGGTTGGACATGATGGCTTGAGGGTCAGAGTTCCTCAAGCACCGAAATTTTGGCCTAGTTTGCCAAGGATTACGTCTAATCCGCTACATTGGTATCAGAGCACTAGATTTGGAGTCTGACACGCGGATGCGGAGGGCGGCTCACTCCTAGTGTGGGGGTATGCCACGTGGATTGAGCGGGGATTCATGGCCTGTGGGCAGTTGGACGGGATGGCTTGAGGGTCCTCAAGCACCACGGTTTTGTTCTAGGAGGCCAAGGGTTATGTCCAATCCGCTACAAAATGTGTGTCGATTATCGAGAATCGAAAACACCACCATTCACAATTGTTATCCCCTCCCGCGTGCAGAAAAATCTATTGACTAGCTCATTGGGGATGAGAATTTCCACTAAAATTGACTCACAAAGTGTCTATCATTGCATTGGCCTATTTGATAAGGAAATCAACAAGACATCGTTCTACACCACATATGGGCACTTTGATTTCACGGCCATGCAGTTTGGACTCACAAGTGTCTTTACATGATTCATGTGGCCATGAATAATATTTTTTTGGCCATACCTTTTTTCTTGACATCTTGGTGTCTACACGTACCTTGAGGAGCACAATGGACATTCCCAAAAAGTTCTTAAGGTTCTGCAAAAATAGATATAATACAAAACAATCTCAAAATGCGACTTTGATTGTCGATCGGTAAAGATTTTGGACGACATCATTGATGGTGAAAGGATCACCATGGACCCGAAGAAAGTGGAGGCGATCGCCGATGGGCCAACACCAACTAATGTTATGGATTCACATGTATTTCTAGGCTTTTGTAATAACTGATGTCGATTTGTAAATGGTTATGCTCAAGCATCTGCGTCTCCCTCCAATATCACTCGTAAAGGGTTGTATTAACATTTTAATAGCATGAAGAAGTATTTTCTCATGAGGAGTTACATTAATGATCTTAGACAAATTTAATGTATGTGGGGATTTAGTTGAGGCTTAGCAGTGAGGACCAATGGATGGATCTTGGGAGATAAAATTTTGTTAGAGGTTTGGCAGCAAATTGCACAACGTTTACTGACTGTGGTCATTGTGTGGTCACTAAAACCACACGTGAGGGGTGAAGCTTACAATAAACCGAACCGCAAATGACTCTCCAAGCAGTGGCTGGTGTCCAAATGCTTTTGTCCATTGTGGTTTTTTTACGTGTATGTGGCCATGAAATCTTGGGTAGGGAAAAAGAATGATATGAGCGTTTTATTATAGTCCAATAATTCCCACTGAAAACTCCACATGAAACCTTACTTGTTTCCTTTTTAACACCATGGAAACCGCAAGAGATTATCTTCAGTACTATATCATGTGATGGACTTCAACTTCTTTGGTTTTGTGGAAATTACTAAGTAGTAGATGCCATTGGAATTCACAAAAAAAAGAGAGGCTACATCTTGAGTATTGGAGGTGAATTAGTAACGTTCAGAAGTGAAAAACACGATTTCATTACCACGAGCTCTACAAAGGTAGTTTATTTGGCTCGAAGCGCGGACGCTCGAGTATGCAATACCACTTAAATATAAAAACTGAAGTGTGGTAATTATTTCGTAGAATCATAGATATTACCCATCCCACGCTAAACACTTTCATGGAAAATAAGTGTTTTTTGAGACATGTTACAATTTAGGAGTGCAACCATATGTGGTGTAAGAGTTTCATATGACTGCTCAAATTCATTGACCAAAAGAAATTCTAAACCTTCATCCTACATGGCTCGTGTTACATGGACCATGGTGAAGTGTGGTACAAAGGGTCTTTTTTTTGTACAAGGATGAGAAATTCCCCCGGTATTCTCTTCTTTTTTAAAGAATTCAATGTTTACCTCTTGGTTATTGAAATGTCTCCATGGTTATATGTCTATTTCACATGTCACTTCATAAATTTGTGACTCGGGGTGTGATGGGACGTGGCCCTTTCAGCCTATCCCTATTGAGGTGGCTCTTTGCTCATTATGAAAATGGGCCATTACTATTGCAAAGCTACGAATGCAAACTGTCCTTGCTCCTCTAGCACGTCTTTTCTATGATAGCACCCACGTTGGTGGCTATGTAATGTTGTGTGTCTATATCACTTCTGTCAAAAACGTTCTGATGGATCTTCAAAGTTTTTAGATGATTTGAAGCTAGGTTGAGCAACATGAAATAATTCATCAGATTCTAAGGCGTTGTAATAGGTGATTGTATGTTACAATATTATAAACCACGATGAGTTGATTGAAAGATGCAACAGATGCTATTCATTGTAAATGTTTATCAACACAATATATGAAAATTTGATGCACGCATTTTTTATTCTCATTCTTTCTTCAATCGAAAAGTGGATTTTGCGAAATTTGACAGAGAAGAGAAATTGGACCGATGTTAGCAACATCGAGTCCTTTTCAAGTCACATTTTTTGTAGACGTACCCAAAAGAACCGATAATGACATAGGTTGAAGTAGGGAAATATCCAATGTGAGCACCTGTTTCTGTTGAAATTTAAGATGACTTCCAAGCCAATGACTGCTTTTCAACCATGCATTTACATGCCCATTTCACTAGTCCAATTCATGGAGCAAAGATTCTTATTCATTTGTTTCATACCAGATGTCAGAAAGTTCTCTTTTAAAAGGGTCTTGAGGAACTTAAAACTATTTATGGTTAGGGCCAAATAGCTCAGATACCCATAAAACGTGAAGTGTGACTCTGATCCGCCCGGTAGCGGCAAAAAAAAAAAACTCAAAAGCCCAGTCAAAAATCATGCTCGCTCGCGGCATGCGTCGACGGGCAAGCATGAGAAAACACTGCATGCGGTCATCGCTCACCCGCGATTGAGCGAAAACACCCTTCTTTCATTTTGGATGATTTCTTTTAAACGCAAACCTGATCTTTTAACGCAAAAACCACATTCAAACCATATCCCAAATTACATTCAAGGTTTTAGGGTTTTATTTTTGCACGAGATCCTGCTGGGCCTCGCTACCGCGGGGCCCAGCAGGTTCCCTTTCAACGCATGGGGAGTCTCGAACTCCCCTCAAACTCTAAACAAACCTCCCCCCCTAGTATCACAAATCCTTCAACGAAGGGGTTTGTGATACTAGCGGAGGGCGCCGCATACCATGCGTCGTCAGCGCATGGCATGTGGTCTCGCCATGCATTTTTATCTGTTTTCTTTGTTACTGGCGTGGCGGTAGCGGCGGCTGATGGGTAGTTACGTCATTTTTCTCCGACGACGGGCAAATCAGTTTCATATTTCTACTATTCGGGTATCTCGTATAGTAACCCTTATAATTATTTAATAGCGACAGACAAACCTGAAGATTATATGCAATAGTGAAAACTGCACCTTCCAGAAATTTGAAGACATATTATTGAAGTTTGTGAGGTAATGGTGTTCTCCTCATATAAACCATCACCTCTTAGGAAGTTCAAAGATATATTAACCACAATATACCCACAACAGGACTTCCCAAATAGAATCCTCTTATTCTCATGCATGTGAGATGCATGACAAGTTTTACGTGTGTGGCGAGATTGCTTCCTTTGGTGGATCACAAGATGTTTTCACATTTTCACTCCAAAATCATGGATTTTATACCATTTTCTTAAAATTAAGCGTATCATGGTTGGTGATCAGAGTTTAGCCATTTGGTGGAAGTGATGGTATAGTCAATTTTGTCATGGACATAATGCGTACAAGTTGTTATTCATGGATCTAAGAAACATAGACACATTCCTGTGATAATTAAAGAAAGAAATAAGAATATGATTATTATTATTGAAAAAAATATAACCTAGAGTGTTTCCTTATTGTGTATGATGACACAATTCCACACCATTTGTGTCATCCAGACAACAGATGAAGTTGTCTTTAAACATGAGTGAACTCTTTTAGGTGGATGAAAATTTTTCTTAGAAACCATAGTAGGCCCTTGGAGTCCTAATGAATTTAGGTAGCATGAATTCTCATGGAATGAGTATATTATTATTCAGTGAATCCAGGTGATAAGTGACCTCTCAAGAAGGTATGCTGATGCTAGAGGAATCAAGTGCTCGTCCCCGCTGCTCTTGTGCACCTTGTGGATGACATTGGCACGTTCAACGTCGATCCCCATGCTGGTCGTCCCGCTGACCCTGTTCGTGCTTACGCCATGCAGCATCACCACACAACAATCAGTGGCCAGGCTGCATAGAGTGATTTGACAGTGCAGTTAAACACCCTCCTCATGCGTGCGGACGAAAGCGCTGACGCCTACTGGGCTCGTGGTCTCAAGCTCCTTCGTGAGCTCGGCGACGCTACACCTGGTCAGCAATCTCCCGTCCTTACCATGGTGAACGGGCTCCTTCCGCAACTTTTTGATCTTCTTCACAACGTCAAAGCCGACAAGCTCCAACGCCTTGCCTCCAAGCCTGTACCCCCCAGGTTACCCCTTGGGGTCGGCGCACTTTGGGACTTCACTACTGAGCACCTCGTTGCCTGGTGGACGAGCCTCCAAAGCAAGGGGCTTCATCACTCCTCCGTCATTGGTATTGCGGTGCTTACCAATGCCACTGCACATTTTTCCTCCTCCACGACTATTGATGCATCCTCTTCCTCCACTTCCTCTGCGGCCGCTGCCCTTGCCTCTCAGGGTCGTGGTCGTGGCAAGGGCAAAGGCAAGGGCAAGGGCAAAGTGAAGGCAGCTGCCTCCTCTTCTTGTGTTCCCGGTGCGGTCGTCTACTGGAACTGTGGGTCCACTGAGCACCCCGCGTATGCGTGCCTTACTCCTCCCAATGACCCGCGCCTTGCCCGTGCCATGCGTGTCCACTGGGCGTGCACCTTCGGCGCCTCTGCAACGTCTTCATCCTCTTCCGGTGCGGCCTTGTTTTCCTCCTTGTCTACTCCGCGTCCTCTGCACACGCCTATCCCATTGTTGGGTTGTCCTCAGGCGCTCCTCTATTTCTGTATCCATAGTGCTGGCTCCCTCCTTATGGAGTACCATCCAATACGGCGCCTCCTTCACCAGCTTACTCCGCACTGCCGTGGTTCCCTCCCTCTACGGTTGCCTTGACACCGGTAGCATCTGTCGTGAGTGGCAACGAGAGTTAGCTGGAGCAGTCCCTTCTCCAGCTTCTACGCCTTTGTGATCATGGAGGTGAGGGTGTTGCTCCTTTGGTCAGTGGTCCCACGTGTCATTTTGACTTCGTGCTTTGTGATGATCCCCTCTGTCATGTTCTTGGGTCGTTGTTCTCCTCCATTCTCTGGATTGAGCATTGGCAGTCTGTCTTCCTCTTACACTGTCTTGCTATGTGTGCCCCGTTGTCTCATTCTGTCATCTCTGTTGGCCCTGTAGCCACCTATGGTGTTCTCCCCACTCTGCTTCTGCCAGGTGGCTTCTGGATCTTAGATTGAGGTGTTGCCCACAACATGACGTCCTTGCGCTCTTTGTTCATCTCTCTTGGCCCCGCTGGGCCTGTTCGCTTTGTTTGTACTGGGTCCGTCAGTTGCTCCCCGTTGAGGTAATTTCTTTCGTCTGCTTTGTTGGTCCCTCTGGCGTCCTGAACCTTCCTGAAGTCATATACATCCCTTTTTCCAGAGCAGAGTCTGCTATTTGTACCCTCCCTGGACGATCAGAGCATGGACTTTTCTGCTAGTCGCGGTGTTGGCACAATACGTCTATGTTCCACAGGTCGTCTTGTCTTGCGCGGGGTTAAATGTGACAAGCTATATTGTGTGCCTTTGTTCTCTTCCTTTGCAGGCTCCGTTGGAATTTCTCTTGCCCATTTTTCTCCTTCCCTCTCCCTTGATCTTGTTCGCTGTTTGTTGAAACGACGTCTTGCACATGTCCATACTGATGCTATTTTTAGTATGCTCTGTCTTCAGCCAGCCTTGGGCCTGTCTCCCTCGACCTTTCCTGCTCCCTGCCCTACTGATTGTCTTGACTGTGCCCAAGAGAAGATGCACCGCTCTCCCTTCTCTGATTTTGAGTCTCAGTGTAGTCATCCTCTTGACCATGTGCATGCTGATGTCATGGGACCGCTTCTCCATGACCTCCTTGGTCATGTCGGTCTGTACGTCTTATGCCTCACTAATGACTTCTCCCACTACCGCTGGGTCTTACTCTTCATCATAAGAGCCATGTTTCTTTCACCATTGAAACCTAGCTTGCTCGGACTGAGCGTACCTGTCAACGGTCTCTACGTGACTTTCGTAGTGACCACGGCGGTCAGTTCCTTGGCCCCACCGCCCGTCTCCTTGCTTCTAAAGGAGTGTGTCTAGAGACTTCTGCTTCCTACAAACCCCAACAAAATGGGTTCTCCGAGCGTTGGCACCACACCCTTGTCGATGGTGCCCGAACCCTCCTCTCTGAGTCTGGTCTTCCCGCACTCGTTGCCTTCGAGGCAGTGAGCTACATGACTTGGGCCTAGACTTGTGTTCCCCACGGTCCCCTCCCTCGGTCTGGCACTCGTGCTGACCTTCGTCTTGCTTGTATCTTGGGCAGTATTGCTTTCGTCTGGCTGAGGTATGGTTAATCACCCCATTTTTATACGCTTGATTACCTGTGTATACTTCACTTCCATTATCTTAACATCTAAGAAGTTTACTAACATATAAACACTTGTTACATCATTTATTTCGTAGTGAACCAGCGTCATTTTAGTTTAAGATTGAAGAAAGGAAATAGAAAGAAAGTAATTTCAAATATTTAGTTTCCGTCAATTGAGAAATATACTTAATAGTTTTAGACCTAACCTATTTCTGTCCTTAAAGTTCAATTAGGGTTTATCTGTAATGCACACCACATGAACTAATCCAAGAATCATTGTAGAGCTGATTATTTGCAAGCGAACAGGACATGCAGTCACTTTTCTTCAAGTTTGCAAGTGTTGTGCACGAAATTCGCTTGAAGTCGATGGTCCCCCCCCCCAAGAGTTCGAATGTATTTGGATGATGTGTCGGGTAGTGTATCATAAAGATCCTTGAAATTGTTCGCATACGTATTTTGTTGTCTCGCTCCCCTCCCCCTGCTCCCGCCCCTCCCAACCACCTAAAATGTATTGGGGGAGTGTATCGGGTTTGTATCGTAAGAACGCACAAAATCGTACACACGTGTATATTTACACTTGTGTACTATATCGTACCCCTTTAGATACACCTCCCAGTACATGCCACCAATACATCTAGTCTTTGGGGGGGGGGGGGGAGAGGGAGGGTGGACGACTTGTCCCCCCACCTCCCCCCACTAAATAGTGTATTTGATGTTTGCATATGCACATGTAGCAGATAGACACCCAAATGAATACACATGTGTATTCCTTAAACAATAATATGTGAACAATGTGAAGCTTTGATTGTGATTTGTCGATGATTTGGAGAAGGTAGAAAATGTTAGAACTTGCATACGCGTGAAATTCATTTTGTGAATGTTGCATGGAAGGAAACGACACCCTGACAGCATGTTCCCGCCCCCCCTCCCCCAAAACACAGTGAATGTATTGGGGGACTGTATTGGAGGGTGAATCTTACATACAATAAAAAACATACAGAAGTGTATATGTATACTTGTGCACTAATTTGACCCCCCTCCAGATACACCTCTGAATTCACTCCCTCCATACACTTCGACTTCGGCCCGGGAGGGGGGGGGGATTTGACCACCCTCCCAAAAAGCGACAAGTGAATTTGGTGATTGTATCGGTAGGCGAAGCGGATAGACAACCAAAATAATACTTGAGTGTATTCTCTCAAAAGCAAACAAACAGGAAGTTGCATATGCGCACGATTCGCTTCAGGAAGGTTGAAAATGGCATCTCGCTACAAGCCCCCTCCCCCCCCCAAAGAAACCACTAGTGTATTGGGGGAGTGTATTGAAGGGTGCAACTGGCTTAATATAAAAAAAATACACAATTGTATTTTTACACATGGAAACTAAGTTGACCCCCCTCCAGATACATTGCCCAATACAAACCCGAGATACACTCGCACTGCGGGGGAGGGGGGGTGACAATAAACCCCCGTCCCCCCTCAGAAGTGAAAAGTGTATATAGCGATTGAATCGGCCATTGTAGCGGGTAGACAGCCGAAAGACAACACATGTTTACTTAAAAAGAAGCCTAAAGTCAACTGGAGTCATCGATCGCCATCATCTGATGGATCCGATGTGCTTGTGTATTGAGGGAGGGGATCGGCGAGGTATCGTACATTGGCTCAAAAGCGACACAAGTGTACTTACATACACGTGTTCGAGTTTGGACCTCCTCTGTTTACGTTGCCCGATATGGAACCCCGGATCATTCCGATCGGGGGAGGGACGTCACGCTTGACCGTTGATTCCTGCCACTCGAGCGTCGGGTCAACGATTTGTAGGCAAAAGAGCCTCATTAGGTGTCGACAGAATTGAGTACACATTTTTGTTCACTCTCATATCACAGACATAACATAAGGTTTCAGAGAGTGAAAACTGGATTGGGTTGTCGGAAAACATATGTTGAAGTGATCTGAAACAGAATTCCTGTAATTTCTAGTACAGGAATTCTGTTTAAAAGATGAAAATGTTTAATGAGCGTCTCGTAATCAAGAAATATATTGTGTACATGATTATAGCAAGCAATATCTAGGAAACGCTATGAAAGGTCCAGTATTCTTTCTTTGAAGGATCCTCACCGTATGTTCCAGCCTTGTACACTCACTATCAAGTGTTTGGATTTGGGATGACTAGGCATAAATGGCCTCGCTGCCTGATGATCTACGCAACGGCAAGCTCTCTCCCCCGGGTTGTGCGTGCCCTTTCTTGGGCATCTCTTCCCAGACAAAGGCCTGGTAATTTTGTGATCTTGTGTGCTAGCGAGTTGTTGAAACCCACGATGCAGTGTTCTTTGATTCCGTCTTTCTTCTTGACCTTCATCGCCTCTCACCCGCTACCTCCCTTCTCCCACTCTCTCGGCTGGGGGGGGGGGATTCGGTCATGTCCCATCTTCCGTCCTTCCAGACATGACCTCGTAGCCTGCACCCTCGATGCTCCCTCAGTTGCCATGCTCAATGCCTATACCTGCCTTGTCATCCCTTCCGTCCTCGGCATCTTGCTCATCGAGCTCGTAGAGCACGCCGGCGACCTTGGTCACTTCCTCTCCTCCCCTTGCGTCAGGTCCGCAACCCAAGTCCGGGTCGCCACCCACTGCTCCTTTGTCATTCCGTTCAACCCCTCCTGCTGTGGCTCATCCTCCTCTGTCCGTAGAGCCCATGGGACCTGCCGTTATCTCACCCTTCGTTCGTGGTGGGCGTCTCCATGCACCGCGTCACCGCACCTCTGGTGTCCTTTCCATCCGTCGGTCCGTCCCTCACGTGCACAGGCAGCTCAGTCCCCTGCTGTGTCGATGGGCTTTGATGCCCTTGGGCTCGCTACGGGTGTTTTAGATCCCAGTTCTACCCTAGGATATGCCCTGTTCGTCGCCGAGCACTCGCGTGCGGCTGCTGCTACTGCCAGTGACACCATTACCAAGTGTCACGTGACCACTGGTACTACATCCTTGGCGCATGAGCCAACCACGGCTCGGTAGGCACGTGCAGATCCCAATGCGCAACAGATGGAAGCCGCAATGCGCGATGAGCTAAATGCTCTTGACGACCATGCAGTGTATGAGCTGGTTGACCTTCCACCAGGGCACAAAGCCATTGATGCACGTTGGGTCTTCCGGCGCAAGTACAAGCCCAGTGGGAAGTTGGACAAGTACAAGGCATGTCTCACAGCCAAGGGTTACACCCAAGTCTCTGACATCGACTTTGATGAGACATTCGCGCTGGTTGGCCGTTACACCACAGCCCGAACCTTGTGGGGCCTTGTCGCTCAACGTGATTGGGAACGAGAGTAGATGGACGTCAACAATGCTTTATTGCATGGACAGCTAGACCAGGAGATTTACATGGTTCAGCCCCGTGGATTCTCTAGTGGCACCACCAGATTGTGGCGACTGCGAAAAGCTCTCTATGGCTTGAAACATTTGCCCCGGTGCTGAAACCAGGAGATCTGATCCACACTTCAGAAGGGCTGCTACCAACACACTACTGTAGACCCCTCTCTCTTTTTCACTCCTTTTTCGGCCCCTTTCGTCACTTTCCTTGTCTATGTGGATGACTTGTTGATAGCATCGTCCAATCAGGAGGCTGTGAGATTGGTGAAAGAACTCCTACAGTCCACATATAAGATGAAGGACTTGGGTCCGGCTCGTTTCTTCTTGGGCATGGAGTTGGACTAAGACCATTCTTGCCGCGTGCTCCACGTTCACCAGGCCGCCTACGTTCACAACCTGGGGGAGCTCTTCACCGCCCTTCTCAAGACAGTGCCCACGCCCATGATCCTAGCTGGGCAAAGGCTGCTGAAGACACTCGATGTGTCAAAGCTGGGGGAGCCAGTCATTGTGACAGACTACCTCCGAGTGATTGGCTCACTCATGTAGCTGGCGATGACGACCGGGGTGGATGTCGCCTTTGTTGTGGACTTCCTTGTGCATTCCTTCCAGTGCCCTCGAGCACACCAATTGGAGGCTGCATTGCGTGTCGTTAGATATGCTCTTTCCACTACTCGTATTGGCTTTTGCTATAGGGCACAACCATCAGTTGTGTTTGATGGATACACAGATAGCGACAAGGCCCATGATGTTGATACTCGTAGCCGCACAAGCTATATCGTTCTCGTTGACAGCAATGTACTGTTGTGGAAGAGTGGTAAGCACGGATGAATTGCTCGCAGTTCTAACGAGGCTCAGTATTTTGCACTTGGAGCGGGCACATGTGAAAGAATTTGGCTTTGTCGCCTGTTCAAGCAGTTGCATGTTCCCATGAGCTACATCACACTACGTTGCGACAACCAAAGTACCAAGGCTACTGCTGAGCATGATGGCATACATCACACTCGCATGAAACATAACAATGTTGAGCATCATTGTAACAGCACTAGGCTATTTTGCGACTAACTTCTGAACCTAAAATGTAGGCCCTCAGAAAGTGTAGTCCAAGGAGAGCGGGCGAATGGTCGCCTCGGCCATTTTGGCTGAGACGAACCGTGCCACAAACGGACATAGTCGTCATAGGGAATTTTGGGGAACATGCATCCTAATACCCTTTCGTTCCACGCGGCACTGCCATGTGGAATCAGGCAGCCTAGCGGCTAACTAGAAGGGAGGAGGAGTGACGCGATGGATTTTCCATCGCGACACTCCTTTCACCTAGAATCTGGCCATGGATGTTTTCTAGGCTAGAGTCGAACCAGAATCTACCCCATTATGCTTTTTCCGGGCTTTGGCTCCTTGAAACCTGAGCCTCGAGTACCCGAAGTACCCGATAATTATTTAACGACCATTTTTAATCCTAAAAATGGCTCGTACGCTACATTCCTCCCCCTTTGCTTCGAACCGTCCCGGTTCGTCTTGCTAACGGAGGTTTGATCATCGCGTACTTCATAATACAAACTATGCAATAAGAAGCATAAACAAGATCACACGTGTGAACTCTTTGTCATCCGCAACACGGTTGTGTCACGTTCACGCACAATCAACCACACACATGTGGTTTTTGTGATTATTTCCATTTGCGTACAACATCCGATGTTGATCGCGTGATCCCTTGGCTCTTACCAAGATGGGACACGTATATTCCCTGTACGTTATTTACAAGTGTTGGTGAGCCTTCATCGAAGACTCATCACACGTGTGTATCGATGGCATGGTCGATGCCTTTTGGGACGTATATTGTCAACAATGTCTTGCAAGTTTGGAAGAGGGTACATAGGATGAATTTTCCCACATTCCGTGTGGTATGTGTTAAGCATGTTGTTGTGCTCACGCCTCCTCCCCCTTTGCAAGGAGCGTCCCTACGACCAATTAACCGGGCGTCCCCGCGAAAACTTTCCAGGTCCACACAACACTTCCCATGTCGTTTGGACATGATCTCTTCCAAGGGGTTGTTGTCAAGGTGGTACCTCCTCGCAACATTGTCAATACATGCAATCCAAGATCCGGACATCAGTCCTCTTGGTTTGCAACCATGTGTTCATGACCACGCGGAGGTTTACTAGACCTCTTTTAGCACCTGTGGGTTGGTTGGCTGAACTTGACCAAGCTCCACTAAGCCCATGCAACTCGCATGCTAGCTTTTTCTTAGGGTTGGGGGGCACCAAGATCACAAGACATGGTTGTTGAGCACACTTATTTTTCCATTCAGAGATCACACTCATCTTTGAAGGATGCAGCATTGGTCGTTTGGCATGCGCATTTTCCGTCAAAGTCCATCACTGGACAAGATAATACTCCGACCTAGATGATCTTGGTCTCAACCATCATCTCCTCATTTCTATCTGAAATGGGTACCGTAGGCTGCCGCTCATGTCCCTGTCAAAAGCACACTGCTTTTAACTAGGTTAGCTGAGATAACCGATCTCAACGACCATGGATTTTATCCATGAACAAGTGTTCAGCGTATGGTATTCACCAAACGTGTGTACCATGATCACCATCATTACGCTACAAGTTGAAAGAACACCTTTCGAGTTCCAATTCCATGTGATTGTGAGCGAACGCTTCCGAATCACATCCGGTGATCCTGGAACAACCGGTTCCAAAATCCTGCTGTGTTTATGTCATCGCGTCCAAGGGCTCCATTTGGAAACCCGCCAGTGGATCGTGTTTGCCAAGTTGCAACAATCCGTGTAGCTTTAATGTCTTCTATTGTGTACATTCAGTACTTCCACTCAATAGAGTGTTTTCCATATGCCGTGTCCGAGGCACTTGTAGAGGATATCGCCCTCATCGAAGACATCTGACAAACCACCACAATTTTGGATATCACCACAACGACATCCAAAAACATATTGTACTTGCATTCGACAATTTAAATCAACTAAACTATCCCCAAAACCAAAGGGTTTGAGTCACATCACCATAACCTTTTGGGTCAGTGAAGCATTGATCGACTACACAGTAGTCATTATGATCTATCTCGGGGATTGGTTGGGTTTCAACAAATCGGATGTTGGATTTATTTTGCACATCGATATCGCATAGGTAGTGCTATACCATATCTTTGGGGTGAGCAGAATCCATCAGCATGATGTTTGAAGAGCGTGACGTACACTACTAGTGTACCGTGTCACGATGCCATCAACTTTGAGGCGTTTTTTAAAACATAGAAAGAATCTGATGAGAAACATCGTTTCTTTAGGTCCATCTTGAAGAGTCATTTTGCATCAACATTTGGTTACAACACACTAGCCGTTATTTTGTTTCAATGTTGATTATGACTCGTTATGTGGTCGGTCGGACCACCAAGATGTAGATGCTAACACGTTATTAGCATAAAGCTATCGTCTTATAGGTCGTTTGTATGGTCATAAGCTTTAGAAACAAAACCCAAACCTTTTGTGATCCCAACTATGTCGTAGTTGGTTTATAGGAAGCTATGAGATTGTCATAGAACTCTTGAACTCCATTAGTAAAAAAGGAGTGTCGCTCGTTTTCTTTGAAATGGAATTTTCGCATAACTGTGGGTGAACTCATATCACCGACATTGGTTCACGTACTTTTGTCTATCAGTGTCCATGACATGTTCACTCATCGAGTGATAGTGACTGAAGGTGTCGCCTTCCAATTTTTTCACATCCGACATTCGGTCAATCTTGCCATACGCCAGAATTGATTCTTGCGGTCTTCGACCACCGCACTAAGGCGTCTCACATCGTTGAGGACCCATCGAAGACTCTTTGCCCCTTTCCGGCGCATTTACAACCCCAATTGACAATAATCCTTGTCTTCTGAACAGGGTTGTGAGTACACTCATGTACGTTTTTATCGTCCATACCAGTCGGGTACTACGACATGTATCCATCACTCTTCGAGTGATAGGGTGTCAATGGTTGTGCCATTGGGGATTTATTCAAGGGTATCACCCTTGACACGTTCAATCACAGACCGATGTTTGCATCGGCCATGACTTATGGTGAACAGAATCTCTGAAAGGTACTGATACATCTAGTACACACTGTGTACAGGCAGCACGATGTCAATCCTCGAGGATTGAAGTCGACGTACTTACACACCAGGTCTGATTTGCATCTCATGACATAGTCATAACACGGACTTAGTCATGAAATGATCGCAAATGCCTTTGAACATTGTAGTGCAATGGGACATGCGACTGTCATAGCACTCGTTGTTCACCCACCAAACTACTTGTTTGGTGAAATGGTATCGCCATGTTTATCCAAGAGATCAGCTGATATCGTCAGCTTGTTCAAATGTCACAAATCCGTTGTGATCATTCGTCCATCAAACGTATCCATAACTTGATGTCGTGATTGACTTACCAACAGATAATGGATAAGGTTTGTGTGCATGTCGTGCACGTTTTTCACGCATGCCGTGTACCCATTTTCACGTGGTTGAAGTATAGCGGCATGAACAGCATACCATGATTTGTCCGTAAGAATCCAGTTTGTACTTCTTTCGAAAGTACCTTTCCAAACTGTTATCGTCAGGGTGAAGTTTTTAACTTCAAATGGTCGTCATTGTCGGTGACGACCGAGATCGTAGTGTTTTTGTACACCGTTCGGGCATACATCTGATCACCACAATCGTCCGTGATTGTTTCCGGACATGCCTGTCGATTCTCTATTTAAAGAATTCGACAATATGGACGTCCTCGACGTCCTCGAGATGCCTTGCAAACGTCAAATGACGTATTTTGGCACTTCAAGCAATGCTCTTGCCACACTTGCCCGTAGAACCACTTTGTGCATAGATCGTATGTTTTCATTTGGTGGTCTATTGCAAGCTATCACGACAAGGCAACGGTTGCCTGATTTCTTCTAGTTGATACAACGGGGGTGCGATTAGTACCCATGTTCTTGGTGCAATCGGTCAGCATCTTATAACATGTGTTGTACCATCAACACTAGTATAGCTAGTCCAGTCAGAAATCTTGGCCATAGTGCGTTCGGCAGTCGCATGAGTGGTGCATTTGGCACCCATGACAAAAGTGCAACTCGCAACTTCTGTCAATCGCGCAAGTGGTGCCTATGACAATGGTGCATTCGGTACTCGTGTCGATTCAACCGATGCACCCGTCGGCCATGCATTCAACACTCACGGGGATTGTGCATTCGGCACTCGCGTGAATGCTACAATTGCATCTCCGATGTTGCTCATGCTCACAGTGCGACCGACACTTGGCAATTTTGTGGGATTGGACCTCGATTGGAGATTATCACCATCGCGTGCGTGTTGAGTACAATCGGCACTCACCTCTTCCTTAAGCAAAAATCCAAGTACAAATGGCTTATCCAGTATCCTTGGTGCACTTGGCACCGATGTGGATATGCAATCGACATTTGTTTTGGTCACGTCTTCGTAGACCATGAAAGGTGCATTTGGCACTAGCATCACGAATGCATTCGGCATCCGTGATCAAAGTGCAACTAGCACTTTTTCAGTGTTCGAAACCGTAAAAAATTCTGCAACCAGCAAGTGTGTTGTTGCCAGCAGTGCAATCGACACTTACATCGATGGCGTGGCCGACGCCCGTATTACTGTACAACCGACACTCGTTTTGTGCAGTGTGCACGTTTTGCATTATTGCAGTAAGTAGACGAGTGGTCGCAACACATCCGGTGCTTTTATTGTTTTTCATCGAGAATTCGTCTTGATGCACATCATCGTTGTGATTTTGCAACCCAGTGCACGCTACAGTTGTCGTTTTACGCAAACAATATTGTTTGGCGCATGTACAACCTGCATTGGGCCATGTCGTGGCTTTTTAGCGGTCATCCCTTCCAGGTTTTCTTATGAAGTACCCCAAAATTTGAGATTAATCCACAAGAATTTTGGCACTGTCGGTGCTAAAACTTCTCTCATTGAAACGTTTGCGAGTGAATGTTGTTCACAACACGAAAAACTGTCGGTTTTCCTCCTTTTGTGGTTTGGAATGTCAATAAAAAGAAAATCAGGACCCTTGATTTTTCTTTAAGAGCTCAACTAGAGATTTTAAATTCTTGATCGAAACCCATGGTCAACTTGACCACACACACTCGGGTNTTACGCAAACAATATTGTTTGGCGCATGTACAACCTGCATTGGGCCATGTCGTGGCTTTTTTGCGGTCATCCCTTCCAGGTTTTCTTATGAAGTACCCCAAAATTTGAGATTAATCCACAAGAATTTTGGCACTGTCGGTGCTAAAACTTCTCTCATTGAAACGTTTGCGAGTGAATGTTGTTCACAACACGAAAAACTGTCGGTTTTCCTCCTTTTGTGGTTTGGAATGTCAATAAAAAGAAAATCAGGACCCTTGATTTTTCTTTAAGAGCTCAACTAGAGATTTTAAATTCTTGATCGAAACCCATGGTCAACTTGACCACACACACTCGGGTTCGACCACGACATTTTTGTATCAAAACCCAGGGTCAATATAGAATTCCTCCACTTGAGGATTCATGAGAAACGAACAAAAATGTGGCACGTCAAAAGCCTTTTTTGTTTCATGCTTGGAATCTTCCAAGCGTCATCCGGTGGTAAATTTGGACAACTATCGGCCATCCCAATTTCCATGAACAGGGAATTATTTTAGAACAATATTTGAGAGATTTCAAAATGTTGTAGAGCTCAGACAAAGCCCCTTGCCGCTTTTTATGGCGGTCAACCCACGACCAACAAGGCCAAACGTCGGGTTCAACCGAGGAAATCGTCCTCGCCTCTTGTGCTTGTGGCACTTGGAGATTCTTTTTGTTAAGAATATTCTGATTTCGTGCAAAATTTGGAGCGCCGTCTGAGCTTCAACCTGCTCTTTACGGTGCCCAAAATGGTCGCCAAACGGAGTAACTGTCCTCCAATGTGAATTGGACCAGCCGGGTCCAAAAGCAAACGCTGTTTGCGACGAATTTTTGCCCGGAGATCGGTCACGAGCATCTGATGATCGAAGGTTTGTGTCAGCCACTGAGCCACTCGACACTCTTCTCCCACGAGGTACAATGCCATATATAGTTTTTTCTCTGCTCTTGCGGGCCTTGCCTCAAACTGAGGTGGAAGGAGGGAGAGAAGCTTCCTCCTATCCACCGTTGGACAGCCAGTCCATGTGAGAGACGAGGGAGATGGGAGGTCGTCCCCTCTCTTGCCCTTGGGCCGTCGGCCTCTATGAGAAGGGGGNGAGAGGGGAGGTCGTCCCCTTCTCTCCCCCGGGCTGTCTCTCTATGAGAAGGGAGGGGGGGGGAGAGGGCCTCCCTCTCTCCTTCACGTCAGCGCAGTCGGCGTCAAAGGAGGGAGGAGGGGGGGTCCACCCCTCTCCTCTCTTGGCGCTGTGGATGCCAATGACGAGGGGGAGAGGGGGTTCGCCCCTCCTTTCCCCATCGGCGCCATCGGCGCCATAGGAGGGGGGGGGGAGAGGGTCTCCCCCTCTCTCCTCTCCGTCCGCACCGTCGACGCCCAAGGAGGAGGTGAGAGGGAGTTCCGGCCCCCTTTCCTGTCCCGTCGGCGCTATCGGCGCTGAGGGGGAGAGGGGGGGCGGAGGGGAGAGGGAGGGTCCCTCCCCCCCCCCCCGCTTCCTCCTCGTCGGCGCCATCGGCACCGAGGGAGGGAGGGGACGGAGAGAGGGAGTCCCTTTCCTCCTCTCTCCTTCCTCGTCGGCACTGTCAGTGCTCCAAAGAGGGGGGGGAGGACATCCACCCATTCTCTCCTCCCCTTGGGCTCAATCGGCGCCATAGACGAGGGGGAGAGGGGGGGCTCGCCCATCTCATCCCCCTCGGCACCGTCGACGACGAGGATGAGGGGAAGAGGGGGGCTTGTCCCTCTTCTCTCCCTCAGTGCTGTCGGCGCCATGGTCGGGGAGGAGAGGGGGCCTCGCCCCTCTCCTCGTCACCCGGAGTCTGCATTTCGTTTTTTTTTTCCGCCTGTCGGGCTCGTTCTGCCGGGCTCGTGCTGTGGGGCTCGTGCTGTCGGGCGGGCTCCACTGGGCTCGGTCTGTCGAGCTCTTGATCGAGCGTGCACATTTCAGGTACCAGGGAGCGTTTTGCGGCACAGCACCCGGAGCACCTAGCTCGACGATTGGTCGATTTTGCTCTCGTTTTTTTTTTCTTTTCTTTTTTCTCTTCTCCGAAGGATGTCGATCGACGGATGAAGTCATTTGCGAGGTCGATCGGATGGACAGCGGAAGGATAATGGCTCTGATGCCAATGTAACAGCACTAGGCTGTTTTGCGACTAACTTCTGAACCTAAAATATAGGCCCTCAAAAAGTGTAGTCCAAGGAGAGCGGGCGAATGGTCGCCTCAGCCATTTTGGCTGAGACGAACCACGCCACAAACGGACGTAGTGTTGTTCTTCTATGCCCCATGGCCACTGCTATGGGTTGACGGACAGGTTGGGCATGCACTGCTCCCCTGGAGTAAGTCCCCCAAACCTTGTTCGTGGTGCAAGTCCAAGCGAGACACCAGAAGTGTAGCGCAACGGATAGCATGTTGGACTTAGGGACAACAGGTCCTGCGATCAAGCCTTGATGTGCGCAGGAGGTTTTTTGACCTTCTAGCACAGGGGAAGTTTCTTAGACATTTCTCCATGCATGAGGAGAGTGCGCCACTTGGCGGTCAGTGGATGCGCCAATTGGCGGACTGGTGAGGTGGT
>SZWC01021681.1:11316-34095 GCA_023375785.1 Penium margaritaceum | reverse complement strand
TTCCTGGAATCTTCTCATGGTATCAGAGCAGGCGAGCCAGTGCTCGTCGTGCTGCGCAGCAGAGACGCAGCAGCTGCAGCAGCAGTGAGCAACAGCAGTGGCAGCAGCCCACAGCAGCAGCAGCAGGTCCTGGTTGGACCCATCACCACCCTGAGTCGCTTGAAGCGACAAGAGCACGCAGCGACGCATATGCCATCATCCTGATGCGTCAGAAACCGCAACGGCAGGTTCGTGCTGCAGCTGCAGCGTGCCACAACGGCTTGAGGCCGTTGGAGCCCTTGCGCGCAGCAGCAGCCGGTCCGAGGCCGCCCGTGTGGCGACTTGGAGCCGAAAACCGGGCGAGCAACAGCACCATCAGCGAGCAACAGCAGCAGCGGCGGCCGTGGCCACTCAGGCACCAGAGGCACCAGTACCTTTTGTAGGTGCTGACTCCAGCCGTGCAGCTTCCTGGAAGCCGCACGGACGTGGAGGAGCCGCAGATGCAAATCGCGTCAGCCGCCATCCTCTCTTCACCCGCCAGCATTCACCGTTCCGCATCACTGATTTGAATTTTTCATTTTTTCGGCCTGAGCACAAAATCAGGTCGTTTTGGCCTTTTCCCCCACTTTTTGGAGACGAAAATTTCACCATTGTCTTCAGCATCCTCAGACGCCTCTGTGGTCCAAATTTCGCTTCATTTGGACAACCTTCAGATTTTAGTGGTGAAAATTTAAACTTTTAAATTTTCAGCACTTAGCCGATTTTTTGGTGGGTCTTTCATGGTCATTGCGGCAGTAACCGTGCAAAGTCTAGAACCCGCTGAACCTTCGCAGCAACTACCTCGAGAGATTATCCACTACAACGGTTTTGTCTACAGAATTCGGATGGGATAATGTGTGGATTCTTCGTTTCAAGACTCTCAAAATGTAGACAAGTACGGATTGGTGGAGGCCAATAGGAATGTTTTGGCGCGGAGAACAAGTTGTGCTAGATTCGAGGGACCTTTGAGCGAAGATTATCTTCCAGTTCCATGACTTGCCGATTGCAGGTCATGTTGGACCTCGAAAGGCCACACAAACACTCTCAGACCACTATTGGTTGCCAGGATGGAGTATCGATGTTCATAAGTATTGGATGACATGCGACGCATGTCTTCGGAATAAGACTAGTAACAAAAAGCCTAATGGACTCCTCCAACAGCTTCCCATTCCTGGTACTCCATGGGAGTGCGTCAACATGGACTTCATAATGGTCTTCCAGAAACTACATGTGGCGACGATGCAATACTAGTGGTTGTGGATCTTCTAACGAAGATGACACATTTCATTCTTGCAACCACTGATTTTAGCGTAGAGGAGACCACTCGTCTCTTCTTTGAGGGTGTCGTAAAGTATCACGGCTTGCCATTGCGCATTATCTCCGATCGAGACAGAACATTTGCTAGTAAGTTCTGGCAAAAGATGCATGAGTACCTTGGCAGCGAGTCACAAATGTCGACAACGTTTCACCCTCAAACAAACGGATAACAGAGTGCATGATCTGCACGTAGTATACTCGAGTCATTGTAGTTGTGACATCCAGGCTCTAGCATCAAGATGGTTGCTTCAGATCGTACAAGGCCTTGCGCAAGCGACAGATTTGGTCACCGTCCTCAAAGCCTAGGGGTTGGACCATGTAGATCTCCTTCTCTAGAGTGCCATGGAAAAACGTGTTGTTCACATCCATCTGGTGTAGTCCTAATCTTGGTGAGCAACAACCCCGAACAAGGCGCAAGCGGCAGTCATACGACCAGCGGGGGTAAACATGAAAGTAAAATCCACATCCTGGACTTGAGCAAACCCATTGGCCGTGAAGCAAGCCTTGTAACGATCCAGTGAGCAGTCAAGCTTCACCTTCTTGCAAAAGAACCACTTGGCCTGTATGACCTTCAACCATTGCGGGAGGTCAACAAGCTTGTAAACACCATGATTAGGGGTGGCTCTCAGCTCGTCCTCATGGGCAGCACGCCACAGCTCTGCATTCTCAACCGGTTCAACCCTCCCTCCTTGCTGAAGCGAGGGATGGTTCCGAACCACCCCTCGCGTCAGCAAGAGCTGGTCGACGGCCAGCACTTCGCTCGCCACCGGCCAGCTGGGTGCCTACCGACTGGATGGCCGGCGGCCGGCCAACTGACCGGCCGTCCACTAGCCGGCCAGCTGCCAGCCGCGGATTGCGGCATTAGCCTAATTGGCGGCTGAGGGGCCGCGAGGGCCTTGAGGGTGAGGCCTCGTGGCCTCGCCCTCGCTCGTCCTCCTTGCAAGCAAACGAACGAGGACGAGGGATGGGGGAGCAAGGGTGAGAGGGAGAGCGAGAGACAAACCTAGCGCAAAATTGCAAGCATGCCTCACACTTGATGATTTTGCGCCAGAACAAGAAACATAAACTCAAAGTCTTTTTATGATGAGCTTTGTTTTTTTGGACAGAAAACTCGTGCAAACTCACGAGTTTGAAGAAAAAACCCATGGTTTGGGACTCAGAACCAGGGGTAAGGTCAAAATAGGAATTGGGCCTTCGGAGACTTGAAACATTCGAGTTTTGGCACTGGGTCGTTGATGACGATTGCCCTCAGTCCTACGAAGGGGACAAATGCCTGACACGGACCGAGAATTCCATATGGCGACCTTAGAATAGGAGGTGAAGTACCTGCCCGTTACTGTGGTTCTTAGAGCCAAACGATCATCGCACTAACCATGCGACAGTTCCAGCGGCTACGCCAGTTGCAAAACACCGCGAGCAGCTATAGCAGGAACAAAGATACCAGAGAGGGGTACGGGCTTAAAGCATAACTGTTTTAAGCGCCGTAAAATGCTTTGGAAAGCTATTGAGGAGCTCTATTTGTTTTCTACCAGCTCCTCTAAGCTTCTTCCACGTGCCAGTGGACTAGGTGGATTTTTCTTGGATGGGTTGGGGAGGACCTACTCCCAAACCATTTGTTCCCTTTTCTCAAGGCTCCCTCTCCTCCTCTTCAACAAAAAAACTGGTGTAGTGCCCTTGCCCAATACCAAGGACTCTCACGACTTGAGAGGAAAGGAAGAAAGAGGAAGGTGCCACTTTGAGAATTTTTGGAGGCCGCCACATTGCCGTGGAGCACAAGGAGGGCACCTCCAAGGGGGCGCAAGGGGCGCCAAGAAGAGGTAAGGAAAGGCCAAAGAAGATGAGAACACAAGAAGACAAGGAAGAAGACAGGATTTGTAAGGAGGGAGCGTGTGGGGTACAAACTCTTGAATAGAGTTGACCCTCCGTCCTCCTCACCTTTTTGAAGGGTGCTCAAGTCCTTGTAGCTTCTTGATCTTGTATTTGCTTTGTTTTTCTAGGTTCATTAGCTTTCCTAGTGGCGTGAGTCACGGCTTAGGATTTTGCCTAGAATCCACGTGATTATGCCGACAGTGGCGACGTAGAAAAATGATGTTTTTCTACTACGTGATTGTGCCAACCGTGGCAGCCTAGGACAATAGAAATAAAGTTGATAAGTGCCTCACTTATCGTGAGAGCAAAGAGACTTTGGACGGCGACACCTCCCCGAGGTTGTGGGGTGACCGTCAAAATGGTCTTCGCGTGCTAGTTGCACGGGTGACGGAATGGCAAGTGTTGGACCGTCCAAGACCAACAAGGGCAAGGTGGTGACCGCCTCACCACATGCCCTTGGCGGACTCCAAGTCTTTGGAGCCTCCGCCGCGAGCACGGTTGCCAGACCAAGGCAACCGTGCCGCCAAAGGCAACCGACGCCAACCTCGGTGACACCAAGAAGTGTGCGGAAGCCAGAATTGTGCTCGACGAGCACGTCGACGTGTACGTGGATGGCCCCCACGCGACGGACGATGCGCTTGAGGAGGACCACCCGGGTGTGGACAACGACGAAGAGCACGACGCCGAAGATGGTGAAGGCGGCGAGGAATGTGATCATTGCCATCGTCGTGCAAAGAACTCGAGTCAATCGCTCGAGAAGGGCAAGATGCTCACCGGATTGCTTGAAGCCACTAACAGCAACGAGGCTGCCAAGAGCAGCAAAGGCCCCAAAAGAAGCCGTGCGGGATGTTCCCACAAGAACGATCCTGACGACGTCGCTGTGAAGGCAACCTGCAATGACCGTCAAAGGCTTGCTGAGTTGGCTATCGAGGCGATGGGCCAACTCAAGATCACCACCGACGGTTGAGGTGCGGCACCACCCAGAGGAGTGAGGGCGGACCCCCCTTCTTACGATGTGGCCGTAATTGGGCAGTCTAGCGCCCACTCGAGCGTCGTTGGTAACGAAAGCCTCCCCCAGAAGGTGGGACTCCTTGGATGTGTGTACACAAATCGTACCCTCCTATAGTTGGT
This sequence comes from Penium margaritaceum, assembly GCA_023375785.1. Classification (NCBI taxonomy): domain Eukaryota; kingdom Viridiplantae; phylum Streptophyta; class Zygnematophyceae; order Desmidiales; family Peniaceae; genus Penium; species Penium margaritaceum. Next base: position 29,760 of record SZWC01021681.1, on the reverse strand, counting down.
AAAGTTGCACGGACAACGTGAGGTTGTGGAGGCTATCGCCGATACTCTGGCAACATTAGAGCTGAAGCTTACATTCACCAACCTGCTGGTCCACGTCGGGTAGAGCATCACAGACCTTGATAATGATCGCGAGCTGCAATGCCTGACTACTCATAAGGCAAGCCGCCGATACGACGACCTTGACAAGACGTTACAGAGCGTGACCTAGGCATGGATGCAGCCACAATCGAAGCACGCCAGAGGTGCTGATGCCATTGCCGGTGGCAATGATGACTTACGTACCTCAATGACTTTGTGGCCGGTCATGAACACGTCCTTTCTCCACAGTGTGGAGATCTTCCAGAAGGGCATGAAGCCGACCAACTGACTGAATTGAATAGAAAATGTTCCAAAACTTCACAAGGCTCCACTTAGTCAGTGGGGCTACCTTCCCACAACGCGGCTTGAAGACAAGCTCTTCAAGTATGTGGTCAAGGAATGGAGTACGTAGCAGCCACACCTCGAGTGGCAGCCCATGCTGTTGGAGGCCTTCTGCGTGATGATGCGTAAGAAGTACACTCCGTGTGAGGAGACGCATCGTGCCTTCTATGAGATCAAGGACTTCAGGTAGCTGGGTAGATTGCTCGAAGCCTACTTGAGCGAGTTCACAACAATCATGGAGGCAGTTGAAAGCTTCACCAAGGGCGATGGGACTGAGACCTTCAAGTACTCGGAGTGCATGCTACAGGAGTACTTTCATGATGGTCTTGCGAGCAAGAAGCTTAAGGGAAAGACCACCACAATGGTAATAGGTTAGGCTAAAAACAATTGGAGGGCGTTGTCAGACAACATGAGTGGAGTGTATTTGACGAACCCGAAGCACTACTCAGGCGCACTTCTAGATGCGCGTGCACAGCAAGGCCACGACATGCGCATGGATGCTTTGGGGGTTGGAGGGGCAACCAGGCAGCGAGGCAATGCCAAGGACAAGCAGCCTACAAACCCTCCAGTCAAGAAGACTGGCGGGCACAAGACCCCAAACTACAAGCGCAACCGTGACAATGACGAGCTGCAAACGACACCTGAGCATCGCAACACAACATTCCGCGATGGAATCTACAAGAACTGTATGTAGCCTGGTCACTTTAGGGCTTAGTGCCCTGAGGTTGCTGGTGGTGGAGAAGAGGTTGCAGCGTTAGCCGCAACAGCAGCACCTCGTGGGGATGCTGTAGCAGGAGGCCGCAGACAGGGCTATGGACAGGGTCACGGTTGCTGCGATGGTCCAACCGTGGTAACAGACAGAGCCGTGGGGCGGATTTTCTTCCTACCCATGAGTGAAGTTAGTGGGGACCAGTGATGGGTAAAACGAGATCAAGAGTGAGGGCTCATGCCTTCAGACAAGGTTGTTCGAAAATTTGAAATTTTCACAAAGTTCAAACTTCTATGTTGTTTTTTCCCCTCTTGTTGAACATCATTCTACACTTGCTGACCATTTTTGCCCACTAAACCTTGCATCTTTGGACAAGATGTGTGATCAGACATGCTTAGTGGTGGCAACAACGACCACTATGCAAGAGTTTTGTGATGCAGTGATTGAAGCAAACACCGTCAAAGTGATGAGTTCAATCATGTTCGTTGTACCTTTGGTGAACGATTTGACCCAATCAAATTTGAAGACTGGAAGGTGCTAGCAAAACTTACACGAGTCCACAAGATGTTGACTTGAGTAGGTGAATCATGGGAGCTACGGTGTCCGTCATATAGATTCCATGTTTCTAAAAAACTCGTCTTGCCGTCGTCGAGCCTATGCACTCGGACGAGTGGATGTAACATGACGATGTAGTTCAAAGGACACCTAGCTGGTGCTCCCGTGAACGCACTTGCTGACACTTGAGGAGGTGGCTACCTTGTTAGCCTTGGCTTTACCCAATAGGTTGGCTTGAAGTACGAGCGATCGAATGGCGCAGTTGTTGTTAGTGACAATCGTACGGTACTAGTGATCTGTACCTTTTCAACAAAAGATTGTGTTCAAAGGTACACCCATAGTGTCACGTTGAAGGTACTCAACCTTCTTGACCTGTTTGACATGGTGCTAGGCAATCCCTGGCTTCGTGAAACCAAGGCTCTGATGTGCTTTGAATAAAGGCGGTGGATCCTCCAAAAGTGACAACGTCGCTTTATGCTGATTCCAAGTATGCAATTATCACTGACCTCACTTAAGGTCCATGCCAGCTTGTCTGCGATGCATGTCTAGAGATGTATTCAACAAGGTTATCGATACCTCTTGGCTCAGCTACAGAAAGTGGAGGAGGACGTGAAGAAAGATGCATCGCTGGAGTTCAAATCTCTATTCGTAGAGTTCTCGGATGTATTCTAAGACCCACCGGCTGGGCTTCCATCAGAACGACACATGGGCCACACGATTCCCATGTAACCAGAGGCGACTCCTCCATTTAGACCCATGTACCGCCTCTGTCTGGTAGAGAGGCGAAAGGCCAAACGCCAAATCAAAGAGTGCCTTGCAAAGGGGTGGATTGAGCCAAGTAGATTGCCGTATGAGGCACCGATCCTTTTTGTGAACAAAGTGGACGGTGGTTTACTCATGTGCGTGGACTACCGGGCGCTGAGCAAGGTGACAATGAAAGATTGATTCACCTTACCGCAGATCAAGGACTTGTTTGACCAACTCCAAGGAGCAAGAGTCTTTTTCATCTTGAAATTTTCTTAAGGGTACCATCAAGTCTACGTTACGGAAGATGATGTTCCGAAGACCACATTTCAAACGCACATGGGAAACTATCAGTTCCGAGGTTTATGCTTTGGGCTTGCAAACGCCCCGGCAACTTTCCAAGGAGAAATGAACCGAACGTTCACCAAGCAACTCAGCCAGTTTATCTTGGTCTACCTGGAAAGCATCCTGGTCTTTTCCAAATCCATGGAAGAGCACATAGGACATGTACGTGAGATACTTGCGATCCTTTTGGAACAGAAGTTCAATGCAAAAGTGAGCAAGTGCAAGTTTGCATAAGATGAAATTGAATAGCTTGGACACATAGTCGGCATGTATGCTATTCGTGTCAACCCATGAAAGGTCCAAGCCGTCGTGGACTGGCCACGACCAAAAAATATTGGGCAGATTCGGTATTTCCTTTGCCTTGCAGACTATTTCTTATGGTTAATGCGAGGGTATTCGACCCTGATAGTGCCACTAACCAGGCTCACACAAAAAGATGCGCATTGGGATTGGACTTCTGATTGCATGATTTCTTTTCTCAAAGTCAACAAACTTCTATCCACAGCGCTCGTTTCAGCTCTCCCAACCCATCACAACCGTGGGAGGTACGATCTGATGCGTCGGTAGTAGGACTTGGAGCGGTCCTCATGCAGAACGGTCACCCAATTGCGTATGAGAGCTGGAAGCTCATCTCTACCGAGACATAGTATAAAACTGGGAATCAAGAGCTTCTTGAAGTAGTACACGCTTTCAAGCTCATCATGCTCAAAACCAACGATCGTCATGATACACGCCCCGCTACACTCACCCGATACAGATTTGATTTTTGAGAGGGGGGGGGGGGTCCCTAGTATGTGGTGACCGTTTTGTCACATGTTCTATCCACTTCATGCCAACTGCTAGGTTGCATCCACATCGTCAGTTATCGAAGATCAGCGGTGTTAATGTATACGTATACTATCAACTTGAAATACACAAGTGTATTATTTTTTAGTCCATCGAACAAAAAAATAATACATAACCAAGCTACATTCTCCCAAAACACTCTAGCCTTTTGGGGGGAGGGGGGATCGAGCGCCGGCTCTCCCCCCTCCCACCCTCCAAATACACAAAGTGTATTAGTTGAGAACATATGATAAAAATGTTAAAATGTATACTAGTGTACAATACACTAGTGAAAGAAACTGATGATCATCACTATACATGCCCCGATACATTGACCCAATACAGATTTGATTTTTGAGAGGGGGGGGGGGAGGGTCCCTAGTACGTGGTGACCGTTTTGTCACATGTTCTACCCACTCGATGCAAACTGCTAGGTTGCATCCACATCGTCAATCATTGAATATTGGTGGTGTTAATGTGTGGTTATATTATCAACTTTGAATACAGAAGTGTATCTTTTTGGTCCATTATACAAAAAAAAAACACTCACCAGATACAATCTTCCAATCCCAATATACTTGGCAATCAGAGTTAATCTCATGTACAGAATGTACACAAAACTATATGTGAATAGAAGATAACAACATCATAACACAATTTCATGGAAAACACAAAAACAAGTTTGTCTTATACACTGATTGTATTGTGTATAAATTGACCACGATTAACTATACCTCGAGCCGTTATACCGCCACTCGCATCATGCAAGCAGTTGCAGCAGTGATGGATTATGAGGTGTAGTAGCTCAATGTAAAAAATGCCTTTGTAATTGGTGAGATGGATACAACAGTCTCCATGAAGAAACCAGAATGCTACGATGACGAGAGTGGCAGAGTGTGCAAGCTGGTCAAGATTCTCTGCGGACTGAAGCAGAGCCCCATGCTTTGGTACAGGAAGTTGCAAGCAGCGCTGGAGTCTATGGACTTTGAGCCTTAAGCCTATAAAGACTGCTTCTTCCTGCATCGGCTATCAACAGACACGAAGCCAGACTGCTACGTGCTGGTCGACGTCGATGACCTTCTCATCATTGGACCATCGGGAGATTTCATCAAAGCCACAGCAACCGCCATGGCCCAAGAAGTCAATGTGACACTCATGTCCATCGTTGATTACTACCTGGGCATGAACATCGAACAGAACCGTGAAGCACGTACGCTTTACATAAACCAGCAGAAGCACGCTCGGAAAGTCTGCAAAAAAATCAATGTTCACAACTGACACGTGCCAACACCTCTGTCACAGCAACAGCTGACACATCATGGAAAAAGGGGGAGGAGCGAGCCCAACTACCGCAGCAGAGTCAGATCGTTGATGTACGCAACAAGTTGTACACCACCAGATTTACAGTTCGCCGTGAGCAACCTAGCACATGGCAATGAGACTTGTACAGAGGTGGAATGAAAGGAGCTTGACAGAGCTCTATGCTACCTAAAGACGACTAGAGGTGCCTGTCTTGTTTTTGGGACGACAATCAGCCTAGACCTTGAGTGCTCCGTCGACGCAGATTTTGGAGGAATGGAGGAAGACCGTCGGAGTACAACGGGTTTTGTGTGCTTCCTTGGTGGAGGAGCAGTGTCCTGGACCAGCAAGCAACAAAACATTATCACACTTAGTTCAGCTGAAGCTAAGTACGTGGCTGCCACTTCAACAACATATGAGGTTACGTATCTCCACAACATCTTAGAGGATATGGGATTTTCTCAAGCGCAACCGACAAAAAATTTCATCGACAACAATTCTGTGATTGACCTTGCAAACTCGACAAAATCTAAACGCCAAACAAATCACATTGACATTCGTGGACATTGGTTTCATTCAAAGGTCAAAGATAACATGGCTGAACTTGTGCATTTTCTAGGCACTAAGCAAGCGGCCGAGTTTTTTACAACAAACATCCCGAAATACGTGTTCTACATGTGTATGGAGCAGTGTGGTCTCACCTCCAACGACCTCTTGCAGTACATGCAGAAGTGGCCGGTCGTGGAGGGGACGCGGAAGTTGAACACACGCAGCTCTACCATCACGCAAGCCTGCTTCATGCACACGTACATCAGATGCTTCATGGTGAACGAGACAACATTCACTAAAGAAAAGATATCCAAAGCAGTGGTGTCCCCAGCAGCAGTTCATCGTTCAGCAAAATCAACATGGAAAACCTGGACAACGAGATGGTGCGGGACGTATTGCAGAAGCGGCTTAAAGAAACACTACCACAGAAAAGCACAGTTTTCTCAACGGCCTCCAGCTTATTGCAACAGCCCCAGCAGTACCGCAATAGGATATCTGAAGAGGAACCGCAGCTCAAAAGCTGGTTTTAGATTTCTTCTTTTGCTAAAGGATCCTCTGGAGCAGCAGAAAACCTCGCAGTGAAAACTGGACCTGTAGCAACTGAAAAATCCTGCTTCGCCATTCAAAATGGTCCATTGCAGCCTAAGGACCTGAGAAGAAAAAGACAAAAAAATTGAGCAGCAGGCTCGCGAGCAGCCAAAGCAACTGGCGCAGCTTGCGCAGCTAGTGCAGCTGCCCGCACGGAAGGACCACGGCATGGAGAAGGCGGCGGCAAGAGAGCGACAGAGGAAAAAAAAAGGAGACGCAAGCGAGCGAGCGAGCGGCCATGGAGCTCATGGCCGCTTACTCAGGAACCTCACTGCTGACATCAGCAAGCGAGGGGGAGCGAGTGGAGGGCCCGCTTGCTAAGCGTAGCCAGCTTGCGAGCAAGAAATGAAGTGGTGGTGGCGATCAGGACAAAAACGCCGGAAGACAGGACAAAAGCGGCGGCGGACGAGACAAAAGCGGCGATGGACAGGAGACAGCGCAATGAATGAGAGGGAGCTGTGCTTGGTGTCTCCTTCACTACGCAGCGGCAACAGCCTCACTAGCAAAGGTGTGTCCAACGCACACAGCTGCAACTGAGCAAAATGGGGCCTTCTCTCCTCGCACAAAATCGAAAGTTGTGCCCCTGATTCGGTGGACAAGCGTACGAACGACCACCGCAGACAATTCGACCAAGAACGTCAGTTTTCAGTCGCCACAACATCGACAGCGAGGACTGAAACAGGTATCTCAACAGGAGAAGAACAATGCAGTGACTGTTATTGGTGAAAGCAAGCTGCTCACAACTCAAAACGACCCGGACACCCTCCAAAATGAGCCAGTGGCCTTTTGTACATCTCCTACGGCTGGAATGTCAATAGGTGACCCAGGAATTCTTTTCTGGAAGTTTCTCCACCTCAAAAGGAACAGGAAGGGTACTGGAAGGAGTGCGGGGGGCAGCACCATCATGCAGAGCCTCCTCTCCAGGAGGAGGATGAGAGGTCGCTTTTGCATGAGGCAACCGACAATTTCTCGGAGTGGCTCGAACTCGACCCAGAAATCTTCGGGTATGACAGCTTGCTGGAGTCACATACCGACAGCCCAACAACAGGTCAGGCAGTGATCCAGGCACCGGCACAAGTGGACATAAAGTTTTCTACAGGTCCAAAAGCCAATATTGACGCATTCCCAGATTTTCCACTCAGTGAGCAAGACACTCAGCTCCATTTCCTCGATGAAGATTTCTGGGCGTCACTGGAGGGATTTTTTGGGAGTCACTTGAGGGATTTTTGGGGAGAACGCTAGTGTGACATTTTTCTTCAATCACCAGCGCACCAATCAAGGGGGAGTGTTGAGAGGTGCAGTTATTGGGCTGGTGTCAAGCTCCTCGCCATGGCGAGGAGCTTGCGAGGGAGAATCGGAAAATGTTTCAATGCAACCATCCTGCCAAGTGCTACCACCACTTGGTGGCACGGCAAACATGTACTGAAGAATGTGTTGGCCACGCCATGGGATGAGAAGACGTGGAGGGGATGCAAAAATTTCTCACATTTGCAAGAAAAAAAATTCACCACCTCCTCAACCTTACCCATGTTGAAAACCTGGTGTTCCACTTGGACGATGAAATATGGTTAAACGGGTTGATTTGACAAGGACAATGAATCCATTCAAGCTAATTCAATCCACCAAAAAAATGGATGGAGGATGTAAGATCCTCTGTCCTCCCTATTCGGCAACCTTTTGACGAGAATGGACTCCACGTCTTGACTTTGGTCAGGGCATACTTGTGAGAGGAGTCATTTGTGAGGTACTTCACTTCAAAGAGAAGTTACTCTCCACAACAAATTGTGCAATTCCCAAGTGCAATTGGATCTCCAAGGCTCAAACATCCACAGAGGCTCTCATCCCGTTCTACCCGTTGTGTTAAAAACAGGCTGTGGACATAAGGGTAGGATGGGATGGTGAGTCCAATGAGGTGGATAATGACACCTACATGTAAATGGTGAGTTCTTCTTGCTATTATGTTCTCTTTAATTTCTGCCATTACATTTTCACTAATGCATGATGTACATTAAATTTCTTTTGCAACTGTGTTTTGTCGTTGTGGGTGTTCATGGACATTATCCATTCATGACCGCATCAAACAAGACGTGATCCAATCTAAGGGGGAAGAAGAGCTATGTAGCATTTTGTTCAGGAGGAAGGGTCAGACACTATGTGGCTCAAGACATGGACTTCCGCGTTTTGTTGTAATTCCTTGCTGAAGTGTGCACTAGATATGTCTTCTGAAAATTCTGGCCTAGTGGTGCTCCTGCCCAAGTGACAATGATTTATCATTGTACATGCCCTCTGAAAGAGGAAATGTCAAACAGATCGAGTTTTCCTGAAGAAGATGAGGAGAAGGGTGGCGAAACATTCCATGATGTCGACAACAATGTCGAATATGAGGAAAAATTTGAAGACCTCTACAGTTCATTGGTCCTAGAGTGCTGCCAGCCAGGAAAATGTTTCCTTGCACGTGACATCGTGTGCTGGCTTCATTCCCTTCTTCCACCAGAGAGTGCAATTTCAGTGGTAGTCTATGATGATTCCTTATGTCTCATTTTCTCCATTCCAACTTCACAACGTTATTGATGTTTGAACATTTTCACAATGGTGACAAATTGACTAGGTTTTATGTATGCATTTTGTATTGTCTCGAATGAGTGGTATGATAAACTTTGTAAGAAATTCTGTACAAGTATTGAAATGTGGATCTTGAATTACAAGTTACTTTCATTGCACCCAAACATGCATGGCCATTGTGGTTAGGGCCATGACCCACCTGTCTCTTGTGTTGCAGGATAGAAACTCTTGGACGACACTTCATCAAATGAACAATAAGAGTCGCGCTCAAGTCAGCTTACAAATGACATAATGTATCACAACCAAGTCATCCCAGAAATTTTGTCGTCGGCCTAGATTACTGAATGCTTCTGGCACCCATATGAAACGAAGGAAGTTAGATGCAACATGAACCTCCTACATGTCCAATCGGTCACAAGTGGTCTGAAATTGTTACATGTCGCTGTTAGTTGCAAAGAGGAAGACTACCAAGGGTGTCTCCCGATCATCAACATTGACGTGAGGAAAGAAGTAACCATTTACGGTGATGGGGGCCGTTCATGTTATGTTCAAGACATACGCAATTCCCTAAACTCGATAAAGGATTCTGTCATTACAATTGTATCTCACCATTTGTCGACCTCAAGATTCTTAGACTGACCAGCCCAGGGCATTTTGACCACCTGTCCTAACCTCCAATGTTCTGTTACTGAAGGTTCTGAAACATTTGACCACTTTCTAGAATGGTCGAACAAACTATCACAAACCGTATCAACATTTTCAAACTATTCACTCGACTTCTCGACAACACTTGACTCTGACAAAGACGCATCTCCACATTCTTGAACCCTCCAAATTTTTGGTGGAGTTCTTTGAAGCTCCCAATCACAACATGGCATCACACGCCTCGCTTGAATTGAGCATCCAAGACCCAACATATGCCTCACAATGTTTCTTGCTACACTATAAGTGTGCTTGACATGTCTGAAACTTGTTATTGTAGTACACTTACTGCTTAACACAGACTATTCAATTGTCCTTATTCATCAAACCGTCTTTTGCTTCACATCTCACCCTCATGAACCATCCAAATTTTGCTCGGTCTTACACCTGGTATCAGAGTGCAATGGCACTTAAAGGGCAGCCGAAAAATAAAACTAAGTTGGCAACCTTGCACGAGTATTCACCGCATCCCCGCTGTCCACAAGCTTGTAAAATTTGTGTCGACAATGGTGAATGGAGCAAGCACATCCGACAACAAGATGCACTGACTGGTGAAGACTCCAGTGATGGAGGATGAGAAACAAACAGTCCACGATGCGTGCCAGGTGAACCAAGTAGAAGTAGAAACCTTTGCCATGAATGGTGCACCACTGATGACTCCAAAAGCCGATCTGGTGAGGGACCCAAGGGGCCTGGCTAACCTTTCACCTCCGCCGTTGCCCACCAGGACAATATCCTGCTCGATGGGAGGCACCGATCAACAAGGTTACATTGAAAAAATTCAAATTCAAAGTTGTCATGAATGGAGAGCCTCAGTTTCCATATGCTCCACAGACTCAACGTGGAAATGGAGGAGCTTCAGAATGCGTACACACAGGAAGCAACAATCTACTGTTGGATCCTGCAACTTCTAAAGGACTCGCAGTTTGGATCAGGCTGACAAGTTTGGAGGTGTGCACCGATATTGGGGTCAACAACGTTAGAAATAGGGTCCTGTGATGGGGGAGGTCCTTATGCAATGTCGAGTTGGGGCCACACCCCTTGAAAATCCACGGGCTCCACTGAGACCATAGTGATTGGTCAAGATAAGCTTTGCATTCCATTTCTTGAGGTTGTAAGGCCTCAAGCTACTGCAAAGTAGTGTGCACTATCTGGTCACCCTTTGATCGCCGGAAGATTCTAAAAAGCTTCGTGTTGGCTGGTCAACGAACGACCAAGTTGGGGTACAATCCCAGTTTTCAGTGATGGACACACCAAGTAAATCTGTGACAGCTTTACTTGTACATTCTTAAGACAAAAAAAACTGTATTCAACATGCCAGGTCTGTTTCACTATTGCAGTGAAATAGCCTGTTGATACACCTCCTCAAGTTATTCCCACTCATGCTACATCCTCAAGTCATTGTACCGGTCCTCATCCTCCTCTTCCCCATCTGTATTGGGGAGAATACAATTTGCGGGGTTTTATACTTCCTCTTCCCCGGATTCATATGTTGGCTCTGCCTTTTGATCATAGAGTGGGTCAGTCACTATTGCCTCTGCTGTAGTCCCAGGGATACATAGGAATTCTGCCCTAAATGTTTTCCCAAATTAAGGGCAAGTTAAAATCAACATGGGAATGTTGATTCCCTCACTAAGCAACTCTCTCTTAGCAAGCCAACGTAATGGCAAGCATGCAAGGATATCATGACAATGACTTAGCTAGGGAAGACACATTATAGCCTCAACAAAAGCAATTTGCAGAGAATAATGGAAACAAACACACCTAAAGCCTTCAACAGTTGAGGTGATTCTCTGGCAAGCAGCACACCGCTGCTTGTAAGCTGCTTAGAAAACAACCCATAAAACAATTTCTGGGCGTAACTAGGCACACACTCGTCAGAACCAGGAGTCGATTGGCCCTGTGCATGCAAAATGACGAGCCTTGCACAACGGACTTACACACCCATGGGTTCCAAGAACATGCATGGAGCAACGAGTAAAACATGAAATCCAGAGCCACTGATGTGGGATTGTGTGGTCTTGTAAGATAATGCCTTCGTGAGTGGAGAGCAGATTTGTAGCAAAAATGTACTATCAGAGGTATTTCGGGACTAGATGTTCAAAGAAAAACTTGATAAAAAAGGGCAATATATAGGGTGTTTATACTGTCTGGGAAGCTAGCCTTGGCCTCAGCCTAGTGCTCTCCTAGCCTGCTACGGCATGCTACTTGCAACTATTCACGATACTCATCAGAGCATGGTGCAAGAGATTCATGTCCATCAATCTACCCAGATCAATGGCCCGTGTTGACCCTTTTGCAGTTGCGGAGTGGACGCATGCTTCTCCAACAAGCCGCTTCCTCAGCTTCACACCCCTCATAGTCAATACATGTCTGGTCTGACAATGACTATGGTCATTGTGGCATGATCGTAGTCACCTTACTGATTCCACCGTAAACCATATCTGTTGCCAGGGGTTTGCCTTCGGGTATGCCCCTTGGCATTTAAGAGTATTGGTTAAGATATTCAAGGAGAGGGTGAAAGCCACCCTATAGCGGCATGCTTGGAACCCGCACACTGGGGGGGCACAAAGTTGCACACGGTGTCATTCACACTATCCTCCTCTTCCTCCTCCTCCTCCTCCTCCTCCTCCCCATCCTCCTCACATCCACAGCCAAGCGGAGGTGAGCTCAACCACGAGGAAGAATTCCACCCGGGAAATCCGGAATGTGGGATTTATTCACATGCCCCCAAAACCAGAAAGAGGCTCAGAGTATGGAAGAAAGTAGGAACATGTCATTATATTCACCTCCCTCATTGGAGGCGCAACATTACACATGCCTGAGATTCTCATAGAGAAGAGTGTTTTTCCAGCATTGAGGTTTGCTTGTGGTTTAATTAAGTTGTGCACAGCCAGGGACCCCTTCCACTACACTAAACATTCACGCCAACATTCCCTAGGCGATCAGCCAAAATCTTCTCCACCTCAATCTCCTCCCTCCCTTTCACATGGACTAGAGGAGGTGGAGTTTTTCTGAGATCCTTGAAGAAATTATTTGGGTCATAAAAGGCACGAAGCAGAATGATATGGAATACTAGATGGATGGCGTTGTTAACTGAAAGCTCTAACTTGTAGGACACAGCCGGCCACTTCTCCATTATGCAGAAGGGATCCACCCATTGTGGCGCGACCAGGACTCTCAACTCCTAACTGTCTCCCACAAGGAACTATTCAGTAAAGATTTTTCTTTTCTGTTTTCTAAGATTCTACTTATTTGCCTTCAAACATCACATTTCTACAACACTTCCCATGTGGCAGCAAACCCATCAGTAATCCTTCGCACAGATTGAAGAGATGCTGCTACAGCAAGGACAGCTGGGCTCAGTGGCGCATCATCATACACCACATCATGGTGACTTTCACATTGATGCTGAAATTGCTGAGCTGTATGTGAACTTTGTCACACTGAGCTTCTCCTCCAAACCCTTCACATTCAATTCACACAATACAGAAGTTACTCTAAGGTCTTATTCACGCGTTACATCTTTCCATCACCGCGTGTGATGTATATAGTGGTCAGCTGCTTTCACGTGCCCGATTTCCCCATGAATTCCATCCAAAACCAAAAAGCAAAGCATGGATCACAAATTTAGAACACCAAATTTGGCACTCCATGCAGCTTGATGACATGACTGATGATGAGTTTAGCACTCCGTGATGCTCTCCGGCATGCAATGAAGTGTGTCATCTTGAAGAACATATCCACTACCACCAACACCATATTTTTGCATTGCTGTTTCACAGGAAAACCGCCGATGAAAGCAAGTGGGATTTCCATGGCCATTCTGATGCAGGCAATGGTTGCATTTCCCCTGGTGTATTGGTTTACCATGCCTTGATGTATTGGCATACTTTGCAGCCACTCACAAACCTCTCATAGTCAATCACCATCAGCTTCCACCAGCGTTGGAATCCCAAGGCCTTGAGCTTCGTTTCAAAGGCAAACTGGCCCAAGTAGTGAGTATCCTATGCCTCTTCCAACAGCAATCACCTCGAGGACATATGGTCTAGTACGAAAAGTTTCACTCTTGCCTTATCTGACAATACACTCCATCCAACATGGAATCTTTCAGCGCACCACCATTATCTCCCCGTTCACGCCACAACCATGGTTGAATAGGCAATTCTCAAGAAAGGAGATCCCATCAGATTTAAGATGGCATTGAGGTTAAAACCTAGCCTACATGAGAGAGGATTTTCTGGATTCACCTTCTCGCATTCATCGCGTAGCTAAATATTCAAAGAACTCCATTGAGTTTTTCTGCCTTCAGCAGAGGGTCCACTGCATCTTCAAGTAATTGAGGATGTAGCGATCATTGAAGACCAGCACCACAACTACAGGTGGCATTGCCGATGCTTGACACCATGGTTTTTAACTAGCATCTCCTTCTCAGAGACTCTGCAGTCGAGGTCCAGACCTTGCACCTTTCAAGACGCATACACAATTACCTATGATAACATTCCATGATCATACATTGGCACTGACCCAATGGCATAAATGCTCTCATGTAGCCATGATCAACTCTTTGGATGAATTTGGATAAACTAAGTCAAGAGAATCACACATTATGCATTTGAGCTCCTCAAAGCTCATGTGTTCCTTATTATTGTGTTCCCAAAGGTGGTCCTTCCTCACCAACTGATTGAGTTGTACCCCCTTCTTTGCATACCCCAGGATGAAATTGTCAATGCGCCAGATAGCAATGATCTAGAAACGGGTCCCGACATGGGAGGCCGCCAACTGCTCTTGGTATTGAAACCAAAATAACATATCACCCTCGAACGAGGGATCCACACTTTAGGTTTGTTCAGTTTGTAACCTCACAAAGTCCGCATGAAGTTCTTTAGTGTCTACCCTTGGTTGGACACTCTGTGATGAGTCTCAAAGGCAAGAACTGTAAATGGATGCATGCAGGGTACATAGTTTTGTACTTGTAGAGCTTTGCTAATGCTTCTGCTTGGCGTGGCTCCACAAGAGCCAACCTCAGCCTACAGTCCTACTTGGCGCGTCCTAAGACCGCCAAGTGTCATCCTCAAGGCAGACTCTAGTAAGCTTCCTAGAAGCTTTCTGTCCCAGTCTGGGCCACAAAGAAGAAATGCGACCGTTGCAGGGTTTGAGCCTGTAACCTATGAGCTCTGGCGCCTGTCCCAACTAGGCCACAATGTTGAGTTTCCTATGATGATCTCCAGGTCAGATACCCATTATGGGCAGTGCATTCCTGGCCTATCTCAGAACAGACCAAGGGGACAGACTCCATAGAGCAGTGCATGACTTGTCTTTCCGTGCAACCAGCCAGCTAGCCAGTGGACAAGGTGCATACCATTCAACAGAATTTTTTGCAGTAGTTGGCTAACCCCACAAAACGTAGATGTCATGTATGCATCACGGTGTCGGCCACTTCTTCCCAAATTCCAGTTTTCTTAGGTCCATATACACACCCTTCTCGTACACAATATGTCCAAGTTCCTCCACATTTTCCTTCTCAAATTCACACTTGGGAATCTTTGCATATTATTTACCCCTCTCATGAATTTTCAACATTTGTCAAAGATGTTCCCAAAGCTCTTCAAGATTCTGAGAGTACATGAGGATGTTGTCAAGAAACTCAACCACAAACTGATTCCGGTGAGAGTGAAACTTCTAGTTCATGAGTCTCATAGATGCGGTTGAAGTGTTGGTCAATCCAGACAACATCGCGCAGTACTCAATATGCCATCTTCAACACATCATGCTTTGCAATGTGGACCAGACCCTGAGTGTAAGTCAACCTTCTAGAAACGTTGAGCTCCCCTCATCTGGTCGAATAGCTCCATGTCCCTTGGTATAGGATATTGTTTTTTGACCATTACAATGTTCAGTGGGTGACATTACAAACACATCCAAAGGTCTCCTGTGTTTTTCATGAAGAGGATGTTTACGGCGCAAGGTGACACCGACGACCTGATGAACCCCTTTGCTAGGACCTCCAAATGACTCTTGGACTCATCCAGCTGTTCATTTCTGATGCAAACAAAAAATGTATCATTGAAGGTTCTTCCAGAACCAGCTCAATTTCATGGTCGACATATCAATTGGGTGGCAAACGCTCCGGCAGATCAACAGGGAGAACGCATGTTTACTTATCCAGTACTCCTTTCATGCATTCAAACAACTCCAATGCTGGATTTTTCTGCTTCTCCATTTTGTGTTAATGACTTCTACTGCCAACACATCTATGTTTCTTTTTTTCACCATTTGAGGAACCTACACACTATGCATTTCCCTCCCCCCCTTACACTTAAAATGCTTTAGCTGCACATAACTCAGTTATGGCTCCTCGCATGCCTTCAAGTCCTTGTCCCCAGTCCATAGAAGAAAACATTGTCTTTACTCCACTTTCATTTTCATTCACCAACATGCACATCCAGTTCGCAGCAAGATTCCAATGGTACAGCCTATCACACTCCAAAATGGCGTCGTATAAATCCATGAGGTACGTGGAAAGTTCAACCCATATGACAGCTTGCCCAGACGAACCTTGAAAGAAATCAGATGCAACCTGCCCTCTAGCTTCCATTGCACCAACTGATTCTGAGTGGGCTTCCCGGGTAGTCGTGCTAGCCTTAGCCTCTCTGCAAGCTCATCAATAGAGAACGAGTGCTACGTGCCACAATCAAGAAATGGCTTCATCTGTCAGCGAGTGTGGTACCTCTCACCGTCGTTAGAACCAGCCGATAAAATGTTCGCTTCAAGATCCATTATCAGAATTATTCCACTTTCTTTGCTCCAGAATAATGCACTTAGCACCTCCCTAGTTGCCAAAATGCTTTTGAGGCTGGTATTCACTGATGGGAACAAATTTTTCCGAGCAGTTGGCTGTCCGCCACTCACTTCTGGTTGCTGTTTCCCTGCTATTTTTTTTCTTGCGGTCCTTCTTGCGGTCCTTCTCTCTTGTGCGTAATTCTGCTCACCGACATCAGACTTATTCCAAAAAAAGACATGTGGAGCACATCATGCACCGTGGCCTTCGTGGACCCCTTATCCACCACTTTCTTAATGAGCTGGTTGTGTTCCCTCACAGCTGGCTCTATTTTGTAATTTGCCAAGGTCATGCACCGCTCTGTTGTGCAGTAGGTGAAAGATTTCATCCGAAAATCTTTCTTGTGGCGGCCCGATTCGGAGTCGATGGCCATGATCTCTGAATCCGTCAAGTTGAGGAAATCTTGTTCCATGAACTCAAGGTCGTCTTCCTTCCTCTCCCTTTCTGGATGTTCTGACTTCTTCTTGGGTTAATCTTATGCATTAACCCAATACTTCACATTTGAAGTATTCTCCCTTCTTCTTACCCTTCTTTGTGCTCTCTTTGGTACCCTTCTCCTTCTTTCCTCCTCCCTCTTCATTGAGGACACATGGCATACACATGTACATGGCACACTGATGCCGCACTTTCTCTCCCAGCTATCTTGAGGTACTTCAGCTCATTGGCGGGCCAGCCAAGGATGATGGTAATCATGGGACTCCAGCTGTCCGACAAGGCTCAGATAATGATTAGTACTTGTAACTGAGAATCGAAATTCCACCCGACGGCTATGCCATTGGCAGCAAGGTATCTCCATGATTTCCTCACCTTTGTGGGCTTGGAGGATGAAGAGTTGTGGAAGACAAAAATCTGGTTTACCAAGTTGCTTGATTGGTAGATTGAGTGAAGTTTCTTCCATGCCTCCATGGTCACGGTGCATTCTTAGATTTCAGCATGTTACAGAAACCTAAACACTGCAAGAAGCTGCCTTTGCAACTTGTTCTCTAGAGTTCTGCTTCCTGAGCCAAGAGCTCCTTTTTTAATGTGCCCAGGTCAGGTGATTGAGTGGCCAAGACACATGCATTTAGTGTGCTTTGGACCAAGTCCACATAGGGAGCTGTATTGCACGCAAATGCAAAATCATGGCTAAAAATCACATGATCAATGGGACACACCTGATGTACCAGTGAGGATATCACCTGAATACTCAGCCCAAGGGTATTTGAGCCAGGGTCACAGGGCTGTACCCACTCTTGGCACAGAAGTGACATGCCGCTACACCCAAGAGGTCAGTGGATGCAAGTGGCCATAGGGATCATGAGTGATCAAGGTGCTCACCTCAGGTATGCCAGTGGACAAAGGTTGGGCAGAAACTACTGCAGGATGCAGAGGTGGCAGGCGCAGGTGGGAAGGTGGGTGCCGAGTCGCAAATGTGCATGTAAAATGAGAGATATGGAGAAGGGTTCATAGGGAGAAGGTGGTAGTGAGGAGGCTGGCGCAAGCTTAGAAAAAACTAGAGATGCGGGCGCAGACCCAGGCGTGGGTGCTGCCGCAAGCATAGGGTGAGGTGCAGGCATGTGTGTGGAGGGGCCAGAGGAGTGCACGTGCCAAACAGTGAGGATGGTGCGGTCTATTGCAGCGGGCGGCAGGTTGAAATGTGGGGAGGTCCAGAAAGAACCATCCACTGGCCCAGGCCTCTCCATTTGCAGGGAATCTACACATCTGGGAGCATGGTCAAATGCAATGGTTAGAAAGTGAGGGAGATCTTGGTATGCAAGCACCTCAAAGACGAGAGTGTTGCAAGAATGAACAGTGCAGTGATGGGTAGGACCCCAGACGTGAAAAACCTACAAGTGTAGAGCGATGCTGAAAAAGGCACATATGCAACACCGTAGTGAGAGCTTGGTACCCTCCTAGTCCTCTGTGAATCAAACAAAGGTGAGGATGTCCTATACGCGCGCTAGGCGTAGTTCAGCATGGTGGTAAATCTACAGCTTGTGCGGTGTGACATGATCAGTTAAGGGACCTGCGGTAAGCAGTTCCATACCATGTCATGAAGGCAAAGTCCTAAATGTTGGAGGACTCTGGGAGACCACAATCAAAACACAAGAAGTGGAGAGAGGATGTCCGGGTAAGGGCAGACGTAAAAAGGGACAAGGGACTAGAAGGAGCTGAGGTATGGATAATGAGAGGAATGATACATATATAAACATGTACAAACATACATATATGTATATGTACATATACATATATACATACACACACACAGAGAGAGAGAGAGAGAGAGAGAGAGAGAGAGAGAGAGAGATAGAGAGAGAGAGAGAGA